>VZTO01025093.1:35963-75696 GCA_013400615.1 Syrrhaptes paradoxus | reverse complement strand
GTGAGGGTGACAGAGCACTGGAACAGGCTGCCGAGAGAGGTTGTGGAGTCTCCTTCTCTGGAGACATTCAAAGCCCGCCTGGATGCGTTCCTGTGCGATCTGATCTAGGTGTTCCTGCTCCGGCAGGGGGATTGGACTAGATGATCTTTTGAGGTCCCTTCCAATCCCTAACATTCTGTGATTCTGTGATTCTGTGATTTGGCTAAAAAGCCAGACTGCTAAATAACCTTCCCTTGCTCAAGCATCTCTATTACTGTATTGTGTTTAATAAGACTACTATTTACTATTTGTAACCTCACATGTTTTACATTAACTTTTTTTGTACACAGCTGTCTCTTTTCAATTTTCTTTTTGGTTACACTGGCTTGTACTAGTATTAACTTATCCATCTCTGCTGTGTGTGCCAAACCCTTCAGTATACTTCGGCTAACTACTATTAATCTCAAAGAATCTGTTGTAGAGTATGTTGTACTGATTCAAATTAGATATTAATTTAGTATGATGGAGAAGGACTTAAATTTATACAGAGTCCTTGTTGTGGTTTAAGCCCTGGCTAGCAGCAAAACACCACAAGAGTTAACTCCATCCCAGCCAAAACCAGGACAGTCCTATACTTGAACAGGGCAGAAATTGTAATGTGGTGTTTTTCCCCCTCCCCATACACACAGCCTGTCTTCACTGAATAGCTGAATTGGGCAAAACAATTTTGTTCCATGTTTTCCAGAATGGACTGCGTACAACTGCAATTGCAGAAATGTGACTGTAAAAACCTTTTTTGCCTGTAACTGCTGATTTAGTATTCATGGATAAGCACATATTTAGACATTGAGGTATCATGTTATGTCATTCTTTACTGCTTAAAGAGGTGAACACTACTACCTATATGCTACAGATAATAGTGTGTTGATTTAAGTGGAAATTTTAGATTGAAGGCTTCTTGTTGGGAGGGAGTTGGTTTGTCTTCCCAGGTGAGTCTATCTGTGGGAAAGATAAGAGTTTGTTTTGTTCTTTCTGCATCTCTCATTTTGCCTGTATCTATTTTTAGACAGAGGGAGTTGCACGTTCTGGCTGCAGCACACATTCTGCAGTGAATCCTTGTTCCTGCCAAATGGCTAATTAAGTGAGAGACAACTCAGGCAGGAGTGGTTTACGCCACGTGAACACAGCTCAGTCTTCAGGAAAATACTGGTGGATTCTGCTGCCAAACTGTCAAGTTATCAAGTTGTTCATTTTTGCCAGGCTTCATCAGTGATCATTAACTTCATGGTCTGGCTGAAATTCTTTCATTTTGGCGGAATGTGAAATCAGTCTCTGCTTCTCATTTTCTCTCTGACTCCTGCCATTGATGGTAGCCTGGCTCAATATCAGCTGATGATTGATAGCAGCAGAGAAGTGGTGCGCAACAGCTGAATACACAGCCCTGTGTTGCAGAAGATACTGTGTTCCATCAGAAACATTTCCAGTCTCAAAATTTAGAAGGTACTGGGGGAACTGGTAAAGCCCTCACTGTTTGTTTAGCCTCTAGGAGCCTACTGCGATTAAGTCACGTTGTATCTGTTGAGCTGCTTTCCAAGTTAAGGAAAAATGTCTGTCTTTTTAAACGCTATCCTCCCTTGGTCAGCACGGTTTTATGTTATTATGTTGTACCACGGGTGAAGGTAAGCTTGTGGGTTTACCTACAAGTAGGAAAAGATGTTTGTAAAATCTCCCATGCTAAATGTCTGAGCTATCTCTGGATGTACAGACAAATGCTTTCCCTTCTGTATTCTCTTGCGTCTTCTCCCTTTAGATAAAATGCTGTGTCCTTTAACTGATTCAATTTCTTTCACTAAGGAGAAAAAGGCAGCGAGCTAAAAGGGCAAGTGAGGACAAATGTGGAATGCTGTGTTGTACGACCGGACACGTGGTGTACTGCTCGCCAAGAGGTGTGCAACCAGAGGGGAAGGACAGGGCCAGGTTGTCATGCATATATCTAAAGCATAGTCAAATATATCATTACGTGCACACTAAAGCAAGCTATGCAGGCCTCAAAAGTATAAAATCTCATTAGGTGGCTGTTTATGTGAAATACTGGTGAGTTTGAGAGCATTTCTGATAAACTAGAGCACAGAATGCTCGCAGTCTATCGAACAAAAGTCTATCCAAGATGCCCACAGTATTTTACAAGGAGGTAAAGATGCGGAAATTTCCCAGAGTAAGGTGAAAAGCTTACGTTGTACAGCTAAGGTTTTTAGTATATACCTAGGGTATGGAAAAAGCAATTAACCAATTTAAAAATGTTGTCAGGAGATCTTTTTGGTAGAAGCGCCTTTCATTTTTCTACTGGTGGTGGCATACAAAGAAGTGATTAAATGTCTATAGAGGGGAATCCAGAGCTTGTTTTGAGCTTTTGGAACACATTCAATATAGGTAGCCCACTTCTGTTTGCAACCTGCGACTTTAGAGATATTTAGTGACTTAGATATTTTTGCATGTGTAATGATAGCTCTTTTCAAGCAGAGGTAGTGACTAGACACAGGACAATGGCTTATATGCTCACTTAAGCTGTAAAGTGCTTTTTTTTAGCTATTTTTGGCCACATGTGAGTGCCTGGCAGCTAGACTGTGTACTGCCAGCGATTGCTGGGGCTTTGCAGAAGCAGCTTCTGGGACAGGTGAGTGTGCAGTGCTTGCTGTTCTAAGCTACATGCATTCCTGGAGCTTTGCTAGTAATAATAAACAATGCAATCAATATTATCACAACTTATGGAGTGAGCTGGAAACACTCATGTGAGTTACAGCCTTGATGGCTGAATTGCGAATGCAATTATTCTTCTATACATAAATATGCCATGCTATCCCAATCAGTTATGCTACTTCTGAAGCCTTGGGAATAAAGAAGCATTTTGCTGCTGAATAACATATACTTGGAGTCTTGAATATCTCAGCTGAAATGGTAAAAG
Source organism: Syrrhaptes paradoxus (assembly GCA_013400615.1). Taxonomy (NCBI): domain Eukaryota; kingdom Metazoa; phylum Chordata; class Aves; order Pterocliformes; family Pteroclidae; genus Syrrhaptes; species Syrrhaptes paradoxus. The sequence goes on along the minus strand of VZTO01025093.1, from coordinate 72,755 downwards.
ACATCTCATGCTAGTAGTCCCCAGAAATGTGATAGATGGATTTCTGCTTTGGGTATTCTGCGTGCTCTCAAACAGAAAGCACATGGATAATGTGGTGAGTGAAGAGACAGCATTAAGCACCTATATTTTAAACAGAGATTTTTTTTCCCCCTTTACATACAGCTATTGTGTGCTGCTCATTTTTTTTATTCATATCAGGCTTCCTGAACAAGAGATTTTTGTGTGAAGAGTTTTTTAAAGGTGTCACTATGAATTCCTAAAGAAACTTTGGAACACATTTTTATAAAAAAGAGCCTTTACTGAATTGTAGGCTATATGCTAGAGCACTTATGGCTATCATTCATAGTGAATTTTAGTTTCAGAGCCTCACATTTACTATAAAATCTTGAAAAATGGAAAGGGTGTTGGTTATAAGGAACTGCTGCCCACTAGATGAACTTCCTTAAGGTCTGCAAGGTTTCTCACTTTTGTCTTCTGCTGCAGAAGTACCATCAGACACTCCCAGAATGAATCAAAAGGCTTTTAAGCAGAAACATTGCAAGTTACCTTGCTGCTTTAAATACATTTTGTAAGCCTCGCTGAAATTTCTCTGGCATATCCTTAGCTTAAATATGGGAGCACAGAGACCTTCAAGTCTTCATCTGTCATGGTAGACAGCTATCTTAATTGAATCACCCAGTGGTAACATGAAAAATCTGGCATTTTTTCTTTGCTATTTGGGTGACTGCTTCCCTGCTGTTGTTTTTTGTGATGGCTGAATCTCTCCCAAAGTTTCAGTATGAGCAAGCTCTCCTCTGTTGCAGCAGGTTAACAAGACTCGGAAGAAGGATGGTGGTCTCTTTTTAGCCTGTGTAAACCAGATGAACCATTTAAAACAAAACACAGAGGAAATATTAGAGTCTGAAGAGCCGAAAGAGATGGGGAACTCTGCCAGGATGGGGAGCAGCTCCAGCTCCTCACCCTAGTTTCTACCTCTTATGACTTGGTTTAATGTCTCGATGGCATAGATGATGTCTCTGAAGCTTGGAGTCAGATTTATCCTGATGAATTTCGTGCATGTAACTGAGACGTCAAATCACTACAATAGTTAAGGGAAGGGGATGTGTGCACATTTCTAGGAGCAGTTCAGCCAGTTCAGATCTGAAATTGTTCTGTTCTTCTAAAATGTCAGAGGGAGTGTAAGATAGTAACAATTCCAGCTCTTAATCTCATCCATAAGGTCAACCATAGATTTTCTTTGGATTGTTTGGTGTTAAAGATCTATCACCAACTACATCTGCTTCACAAACCTCTTGTAGCATCAATTTTTGTTTTTTAACCCCACCTCTTCCCAGGTAAGCAAGCTATCTTATTGCTTCTTCTCTGAAATGCTTTACCTCTGCCATTGTTCTCTGTTGAGTCTTCCCCATCTAATTTTACCCACCTCTGTGGGTGTGAAACTCTCAGCCTCCCACCTTATTCATTCTCATTTTCTTTATTGCTACTTCGCTCCTGAGGGGTGGTATGGGTCACACACCAATGCTCCTGCAATGCTCCTGCTCCCCTTTGCTCATCACCCACCACAGTATTCTGACCTGCTGTGTCTCTTCTCTTGTCCAAAGGTGTTATACAGCCTCTTGCTGTGTCTTTGATTATTCAGACCCAGGTAAGGTCCTGATTTAAAATCTCTGAGCTGAGTGGCACTGCTCCTGTTAAATGCCAGTGAGGCAGAATTACAGGCCAACCATCAATAAAAGCCAGTATGGCCAAAATGTCATCCTTTTTCCCTCCCTATAAATGTGGAGATCTGTTTTAGACTACCAGTCATCTGTAATCACAAAAATGGAAGCAACTGACTCCATAAATGCAGTGTTGAAAAAATGTTACTGGAGAGCTGGGCCAAATGAGATATCCATCAAAAAAGGGATTTTAGCTTCTGCTGCAACAAGATGTAACAGAAACATCCTACTTTTCAAGCATAAAAGGTCTTTGTGTTTTGGTAGCTGAATTTTGTGCGTGTGTGTTATAGCAATTGACTCATAGGAGCAGCTAGGAGACAACATTTCACAATCAAAAAAAATTTTAAAAAAATGAATGCTGTATGTATCTGTGATATCCTGATGTTGTGTAGCTTCATGTTGTGTAGTCAGTCTGTAGAGACACTGGCATTTGTAGGAATTGTGTCCTTTCACATAGGAATGACGCAGTCAGTAGTTTGACAGCTAAATGGCCTACAGCAGGAATTTTGTCTTCTGCACTCAGGGGAAAAAAAAAAAAAGTGGTTTGTATTAGCTTTCAAACTTAATCCTCTTTCCCCCCTTGCCAACCTGCTCTTCCAAAGTGGAAGTGGTGTGGAAGTAAAATTGTGGGGGAGCTTATTAAATCTGCACATTTAATGCCTCAGTTTAAACCTTGGGTAATAAAGGACCATCTTTTAGTTTAAGCTGTGGATTTACCATCTGTTCAAATTGGATTTTTTTTTCCTTTCTGTATTACCTGAAATCCAGCATTACTATGGACAATTTGTGAAGCATTGGTTTCTACGTGACCACTTCCATTCATAGTTAAGTCAATATACACAAGAGTTCAGAACTAGAGACAGACACCTGGACACTGCTCTTCCTGAGGCCATTAAGTCAGTTAAGCACTCCTCAAACAGTATTTTATTTCCTTTTGACATTTTCTCTTGCTTAAACCTTACTTTAATATCTGACCGTTGCTTCCTCCTAACATGAAAAGCAGTAACACAGCATCTGAATTTCTGAGCTAGGACAGTATCTGGGCACATCTTCTCAACTGTGTCCCCCAAAGCTTTGTGCTGCCCCTTACTGTGAAGTCCCATTAATGAAAAAAGAAAATAAAACCCGGTGAGTCTAGTGAGTGAATTTCCATTGCACAGATTCCAGTTAGCCGGGATTGTCTGTGGTGTGGCATTCAGATGGAGAACATTTTTAGGGACACTCTTAAGTGGTATTACTTGCATTAGAAGCATAAGATAATTGTAATCAGGAAACAAAATAGCATGTTCTTTTTGTCTAGTTAGATTAGAAGGGTTACATATCTGATGTTATAATTTTGGGAAAACCAACATTTCAGATGACAATTCCTAAAGGAAAGTTGGAAACACAGGAGGAATCCTACATCCCGGTCACTCATTCCCACTTCTGCCTGAACACCCTTTTCTCCTGCCTCAGGTTCAGGTTTGGGGCTGGCTCGTGGCAGGGTCTGGGGACTCATTTTAGGGCTGGAGAGTAAGGCAAGACTGAGGGATTGCCAGTTTATCTGAGCTGCTCAGCCACGTCAGGGAGTTTGTTTTCAGAAGAGCTGTGCAGTGCACTTATGTAGATTATAAAAACGCATTTTTTTCTTTTCATCTTCTTTCTCTACTCTGTGTATGTGTAAATGCAGTGCAAACCCTTCCCTTCTGCCTGCCTTGCAGTAGCAATTTTCAGGCCAAAAGTAATTTTAGTGTTTAACTTACCATTGAGAAAAATGGATAGGTTTAACATTACAAATAAGAAAGTTAAACTGCCCAAACTCATTCTGTTGTGCAGCCTAGCATCATGAAGAAGGGAGACAAGTTCATTGTTGTCACTTTTTGCCCATTTTTTTACTGCTTGTGCTCTTTCTTCCTTTCTTGAAGGAAAGGAAGTTAAGTTTCTTACCCTAATAAATTTTTCATGTAGGAAAAAGGTCAAAATGAGATATTCCCTCTTCCCATCACTCCTTTTCCCAACAATCCTTGAAACATTTGTCTGATTGAGAAGAGGTGCTGAAATCGGTGCTGCTGACAAAGTGGCTGAGGCATGTATGCCTGGTAGCAAGACAAATACAATATCAGCTACTGGCTCGCATGTAACGGCAGAGCTGGGCAAGTTCCTCCTGGAGGGCAGTATCTGTGTGTCCACCCATGAGCCTTAGACCAGTGGGACCACTGTTCTTGATTGCTGTCATGATTTCCTCACATACAACATTTTGTCAGTAGGGCTGAGCTGAAAAAGATGATCCTAGGATACTCCTGAGCTTCAGTAATTTTTGCCTGTTGGAGCGTGTAAACATGATAGCCTCAAAGTTGATCTAACATATGTTATTGGGAAGTCCTTAGGACACGGGAGGTTCCCTGAGGAGCACAAAGCTATAAAATTGGTGCCTGCACCAAGCAGAGCTGAAACTGTTTGAGCCCAGCTGAATCTGGGGGAGAAGAGGGAGGATGATTTTAATTTCTAATTTGTCAGCTCTGACTGTAATTTCTGTAACTCTAACTCCATTGCCTGTCTATATGTTGTAAAAGCAATGACACTTAATCATACCAACTGCATATAAAGATGAAGAATTGCAAGGAAGGACATAGTTCACTTCTGACATCTGCTTAAATTCTTAGAAAATTACCTGACCATAGAGACCAGCAAAATTTGAAAGTCGCTACAGATTAAAGCTGCTGAGGGCTGATTTTAATCCTCAGCATGCCTGAGCATTGAGTCCATTAGTATCTGTTACTGTGTCAATAGAGAAAAGAAACTGCAAGCGCTACCAATTAACTTCACCAGCGAGCATATCTTCCTGAGAAAAATCAAGTGAACGTGCATCTTCTATTAGGAAGTGGGAGAGCAGAGCCAGTGTTTCAGACATCTGATGACCTTAGTGTGTGTCTGCTATCTCATTATCTTTGACAGGGACTAAATGAAATCTTCAGAGCTGATCAGTGCCTTTTGTCTCTCTGAGGAGACTTTATTTAATTTGCAGTATTATAGCATCTTTTCTCTTTAACTGGAGACATCTCAATCTATTCTACTGATCGTTGTACTGTGTGTGCATATAAATACAGATGCATACTTAGAGATATAGGTTGCCCTTAGTCTGTATTTGGGAAGGTGTTAGAGAACACAACTCTAGACTTGATTGATTACATCTAAAATTAAGATTGCTTACATCTAAATATCTAAAATTAAAAAAAAGGGTAAGTTTGAAATAGGCATCATGTGTTATTCTTAAATGCAGCTTCTTCTGTAACTAATCAAAAGGATGAGTTTGAAATGGGCTTCATGTGAATTTCCTGTGGAATGGGAATTTTTGTTGCTTAAATTCAATCCCGTCCACCTGCCAGCTCAGGACTGAGCACTCCTTCGGGAACCTCTTAATGGCTGAACCTGGACATTTCAGGAGCCCAAACAAAATAAATGTCTCAATACCATGACACGATTGTTTGCCCCCTCAGCTAGCTCCTCAGAGGGAATGTAGATGCAGATGTAGACCCTGATCTCCATGCACAGAGCCTTTGAAGTGCCAAGGGGATTGCACTCACCTGGGTACTTATACGCTGGTTCCTACTTAGCCTTAAGTAAAAGAGTATTAATTCATTACTGAAGTGGCATGGAATCTTTACAACAGGAATTTATGTACAAGACCTTTGTCACAGTTCAGGCCTGACAGGTAATTAATGCACTCGTCTGTGCATACAGAGGAACAGCTGGCCATGTGCTTGCCACCCAACCAAATTTCAGGGCAAGCTACTAATTTCCCTTTTGGAGGAATGTGGGGGTTATGTGGAAGGGTTGGGCAAAACACCCATAGATGGAGTATTTGTTATTGGTTGAAGTAAGTAGTTGTATGGTTGGATGGGAATATAAAATTAAATATAATATAAACAAATGTAAATATAAAATTACAAATATGAAAAAGTTTTTGTGGCTATGGTGCTGTGATGTGAGGGGCTGAAGGTGTCTGAAAAATACAGCTAAGAAAAAATTAACAGTGTCCATTTCCCAAGGTAGTTTGGATTGTTTCAGTCATGCTTCCCAGTCAACTACTCGCAAGCCTGTGATGTGTGGCGTGACTAAGCTGAGCTGTTATGATGACAGGCTGAGAAGCAGATCTGACTCTTGTGTGACAAGAGATTTCTTCTTTGCAGATTTTTTTTTCCCCTAACATGGTTAGAAAGTTTTTCTGTCCAACTTCTAATTTTGCCAGCTTTGATTTTCCAACTTTGAATGTTTTATGTTAAGAGTCCTGTATTATACGATGTTTTTAATCTTCCTTTTTAAATTCTGAGATGTTGGAGGAAAGCACAATTTTGTTAGTAATACAGCAGAAGAGGAATTTTGCTTTTTTGAGCAGATGCTCAGAAACAAAAGCATAGATACAGTAGCTTTTTGGGGTTACTCACAGTCAGGAGACTTTCTGTCTCCAGTTTGAGTGTTTATAACATGGAGAAGGCAAGACGGCAGACTGAGACTATCGTTAAACACCTTGGGTACCAATTGCCTTCCTAGCTGGAAAGTGAGTTAAATAACTCGTGTCACTTTTCTGCTCAACAGAAAAGGTTTGCCTAGCTTAACAAGATCACTTGTGGTAGGATATATAGTTTATCAGCAGCAAATGAATCCAGAAGCTGCCTTCTTGCAAATTGAATACTTTTGATCTAGTGTCATGCCAACACAAGCACGTTAGAACTACAGAGTTCACTAGGAGGCAGTGGTTATTTTTAAGTGGTAAAGTATGGCATATTTAGCTTCCCAGAAACTTCTTGTACCTGAGCTGGATCAAAACTTTCTCTTGAGTTGTAGGCCTCCCACCTCACAGTAGGTGGACAACACCCAGTAAAAAATGTATGAGAGTGGTAGATGTGATGTCCTAAAGCGATGAAAAGTTCTTAAGTGAGACAGGACTTGTGAAAAGAGGTCATCCAGTGTATCCATCAAACTGGTATCAGCTTCAAGGAAGAGACAGCCTAGTGTGGATAGACAATTTTTAATTCAGAAATAGAAGCAATGTGCTTCAAAACTAAATACCAAGAGTTATTTGCATTTGCTGGTATGTTAAACCATATCAGGGGCAAATCATGACCTAGAGAGTCTGGCTAGGACAAAGAGAGCTACATATCCCCCTTTTTTTTCCCTCAGATTGCCTGATTACTTGACCAAGTCCTTCAGATTACCAGTACAGACCTGTAAATGAATGATGGAGGCAGAGGAGGTGGATGGGTGCAGCACACTATGGCAATACCTTCTGCCTCTGAGGGCACTTCAGAGATTAAAGGGCTGAGTTTGGTGAGGATCAAACCCTAAACTGGCCCTAGTGCCCTTAGGCTGACCCACACAAATGTCCTTAAGACAGCAGCATTAAGGAGAGGAAGCACTCACAGATCAGGACACGACAAACGGGTGCTCAGTTGCAATTCTGTCCTGGCATAACTTGCCTGCTTTGACTGCAGAGCTCGATGGCTCTGGACCCCTCAATGTGTGCTAGCAACATGTCATGCAAGTACCAAAGACCTTTTGGGAAATGGAATTTGCAACCAAGAGGTACAGAGAGCACAGAATGCTCTCCCATGTCCCCAGATGTGCAATTCCTGTGTTTTCACTGAATGCCAACAGCTTTCTGCCTCCACTCAAATTGAAATCAGGGTGCTTATGCATTGCAAACAACAGGGCTGTATTCATTGTTTCTTTCAGCATCTTTCATTAGATAGGGTTTCTGGATGCCAAAACTTCAAAAAAGTACTGTGGTATAGCTCTGTTTGTGCCATGCTTTGAAAACCATTAGAGTTAGCAATATTACTTTGTGGATGTATTCCTCTTAGCTTAAAAAAGTTGCATTTGCACATTGGTATTTCTTATTTTTCAGATGTATGCACTTGCAGTAACAATCAGCCAGGAAATCCTAACTGTTTCTGCATTTTCTTCTTCTCCTTAAATGTTTTTCTTTGAAACAATTCAAACAAAGAAATTTCTTTACAAAGTCACAGTGCTTCTGTGTTGAACATATTTGCCTGGCAGCAGATGGAAAACAGGGCGGATCTTGCCTGGATCCTGGAGACTGCAGTTCAGACAGCATTTACCACCTTTTTCATTGCTCACAGGTTTTATTTAACCACTGGGTAGGTTGAGGAGCTGCATTCAGACACAAAAAGCAAACTGCTATTGGTGGCTTGGTGGCTTTGTAATGTGCAGTCAGCAGAGGAAAGCTAATCCTTCAATGTTCAAACTAGAACTGAGGCAACAAGGTCTCTGGAAGACTAATCATCTTGTTTCTGTCACTAGACAGCTCTGAAAGTATTTTCTCCCTTCTTTGTCTAGTGTGCTACCTTCAACAAACATGTCAGCTCTCCCTTTCATGATCTGCGGGCAAAGAATGCCCTGAAAGTCATCTGAGCACTGCTCAGCAGTTCTCTGCTGCTTTGTAAGGCTGGAGTGTTAACTTTCAATTTTTTTAATTTTTTTTTTTTTAAGGAGAAGTTGACAACAAAAAATATTTAAGATCTCTCCTGTCAAAACACAGGGCTGTGGTCTTGGCAGAAGGTGGGAATACAGCTTTCTTCTTGCAGCATGTGGCCATTCAAAGAAAAACAGTAGAGAAATCAGGTGCACAAAAGTGAGGAGGTTGACACAAAAATAATCAAAACCAAGTGGCACTGCTTCTTGCTCTTAATGGAACTTGTGAATGGTTGTTTTATTTGCAACCTGTAGATGTATTCAAGTTGGCAATATGACTGCTGTTCAGAGCAAATGGCTGCACGGGTTGATGGCTACTAATAGAGAATTTCACAACCTTTCACAGTTCTTGCAGCACTCTGTGGCCTGCTGTTTTCTTTAGCTGTGTTTGAAAGAATAATTCTGACCAAAGTGCCCCAAATACAGTCTTCAGCACTGCAGTGTTTCTCTCAGACTGAAGGTCATGCAGGAGTAACTGCTAATTCCTTAAATATATTTAAAATGAGTGAAGCTGTCAAATATGCATTGTGCCCTTCCAACAAATTGCTTATGTTCTCTGGCTGCCAGATCTTCAGCATCTGTATGAATCTATTTATATACATATGATAATTCTGAATAAAGCTGGAGGTGTATTGAGATAGATGAAAAATTCATTCAGAAGGATGAAAATTTGACCATTCCACTCATTTATTTAAATGTTGATCCTGCTCACTGAAGCAGTTAGGAATCTGCACAGCCTCTGTTCTCTAGCAGTGACATAGGCCTATGCAGTCTTAGTAGGATGACAGAGGATATGTTGTTATAATCTATATGTACTGTTGTCTGAATAGGATTACTCATAAGGCTCATGCTTGTGTACTGTGCTTTGACAGGTTTTGCCAAAACACACATTTTTTAAAAAATGGAGCCCCCAAATAGATGGTGAGATAGAAGGCTTGGGAACCGCTGACTTAAAATTAAGCATTCTGGATTTTCCATTCTTGAGCTGTGATGCTTGATAGTTTCTATTAAAGCAGACAAGAAATATCACTAAACTGAAGGGAAAACACAAGTATTGGGATTTCAGTGGCAAGTGCAGCAGATAGAGTGCATAAAGTGCACCAGGTTTATTGCCTAGGCAGACCTGGAACTGGGTAAAACACATGGTGTAGCAGGGAAGGAGTGGGAACAGTGCCTTGAGCTCAAGACTGCAAGGTAAACACAGTAGAAACACCTCTGTGAAGAACAGAAAACTGCACACTGCAACCACATGCCTTTCAGGCTTCCCTGGGCACAATGTGAGCAGGTACTGAGCAGGGGACACACGTGACTATATATGATTTGTACATCTCAGTAAAGGATTTGGTGTCTCCAATCATAGTAGTTCAGTACTTGTGTTTTCTTAAGCTTTTTTATCTTTTTAACTGTGTTCTTCCTGTAGTTAACATAGCAAAGCCTTACTGCATGAGCATGAATTTAAGCATATGGATAGCTTCCTTTTGGCACATTCAAACCCACTTATCCAGAAGAGCCTCTGAGCATCAAGAAACAAACATGATATTGCAATAACTAGACATATTCAAGCCTTTATTTCCCATCAACCTACAGGAAGTGTTTTTCTTGTGAGCAGACGGCCTGGGTGGCCATACCAAGCATCATCTAAGATCTGAGGAAATCACACACTAAGGCTATAGAAATCTGTCTTGAAAATAGTCTTACAGACTGATCAACAGAGTCCAAGGACTGTGCTGAGTGTGAGAGTTGAATTTCTATGTCCTTGCTGCTTGGGGTCAAAGGCAAAACTTTGCTTTCCAGAGCAGTCCTCTATGGAAATAATGTCTGGTCTGCTGAAGCAGTTTTACGGACCTACAATGGCACCTAGGAATGCAGTAACTGTACAGACTGCACAGGGATATATAAGATTTACGCACCCACTATCTGTTGCATCTATATGAAAATATCTCAATACAAGCACCAGAGGTGGGACAGATAGAAAGCCTGCAAGCAAAACTCCAGGGCATGTGCACTCTGGTAATTTTGTTCGATGTTAGTACTATAAATACTATATGTGCTATGTTCCCCTCCACAGAAAATACTATAAGTGCTATAAATCTAAGGAAGAAATGGTATAACCTCTTTTCTGTTTGGAAAACTGACTGGGAACTGTTATTCTTTAGCGTATTGCATAGGAAATTCTGTAGAATAGTTCTCTGAGACTCTTGAGAAGAAAACTCTAAGCTGTACTTCAGTCAAGGGTTAGTTCAGGTGCAGAAAGAAGCGCCTAGCTATGGTTTTCTCTAGCCTGTTGTGCTATTGGGAAGAATTTCAGGCAGAAGCAGTTTACCTGGTTTTCTCAAGGCATCTTATGCAATGGGACTCTGAGTTCTTCCTCTTCGACTTCATCAGAAATGCAAATGCAAAAGCCAGTACTTGTAGCTGTCGTTTGGATTTCCAAGGCACTAGAAGACCCTGGGTTCATAGATGCGCATGCTCAGGTGCAGAATTTCCTTCCCAGATGGACTAACATGGGAAGGAAGTCACATTTTTTCAGCGTGCTCAAGTATAATTTTATCAGTAATAGATATGAAATACTGACTTTCCTAACACCAGAAAATAAAATTTGAGACTGGAAATAGGTGCACTGCACTGTAGGATGAATAAGCAAGAAAAAAGGGACCTGTTTTGCTTTATTTTCTATGTAAGGTGGAGGGAGAAATTGCAGGTAAAGGGAACTGCAGGAGTTGCTCTGTGTTTGAAAAGCAGAATTCAGCTGTGTGGCATTTTGGTAGTGAGCTACCTATCAAAAAATTAATTTACAAGTATGTAGTTGTCTCATCATCCGGCTTGCAAGACACAAAACACTTTTGTAGGAGGTACTTTGCCCTTTACATGAGGTATTACAAATGATTTTGCAGTGCTGGCCACCAGATGTTTTGTGAAATGTATATGCCTTTTGGATGTGACAGCGTTGCAAAACTGCGTTTTCTTTTGCTATTTGATGGTGAGCATTAATCAGCTTTAATGATCACTAGTGGATATACTAACAGCTTACAAAAGTTCCAGTCTCCATTCTGCTGTAAATGGAGCCTCAAATAGTTGTAGTTGCCTACGGCTGTGTGCTAGAAAACCTGTTTTCTTCTGTAGATCACACTCTCACCCTTTAATCAGAACTTGTTCTGAAAATGGCAATGCCATGTCTCTAAGGGTTATCTCATTCTTGAGGGCAGTAGCCAAGGGGGGTATTGTCATCTGTTTCAACTCGTTCAGAGAATGAGACTGAGAAAAATACATTTTGAACTTCAAGAAAAAAACATTGTTCTGTTTTTTAGGCTGTTCATCTGGGAGTCTGCCTGCACAAAGAAGTTCTGGGCTGGTCCACTTCTCACGGATGTGTCAGGACCTCTCTCCAAAATGACCCCAAAGGACTCACCCCAGGGAACACCACAGGTGTCACAGTAAGTGTCTACTTGAGAGACAAGTGTCTTAGTTCCCCTTAGAGAGAACAGACCCGTAAAGCAGATGGGCTCATCCTAAAATAGGCACTGAAGGGTGGGTTTTGGTTCCACCAACACAGCTGTCTGGTGCTGTTTTAGGTTCCCTAAAGAATCTGCAATATCTGCACACAGCCAGTGAGTATGAGGGGATTCAGGGAGGGCCTGTGTCTTTTTGGACCTCCAGCTGGAGGCCCAGGGGCTAATCACAGGCATCTGAACTGATGCTAGGTACCTAACTAGGGCCAACCAGATGCCACCCCAACTGGCTTGGCATTTTTAGATGGTCTCTGAGCACCAGTGACTGCGTTGGCTGGGGGATTACAGTGGGACCATAAAGACACAGTGTACATGTGGGTGCCTAAGTTCAAGTGCCTTTGCCTAAAACTAAGGCTGATGCTCAGTCTGACATCGTAAGTCTCTGTAACTTGTTATAGCTAAATGATTTTTCTACCTTAGAACAGAGAGAGATGATGATGAGTGTATCTACAGGAAGAATGTTATGGAAATAGTAATCACAGTGATGTAGATGTTGGGGTGTGACTGGCCTTTGGGACTGCACAGTCATGTGTTCAGTATGAGCCTGGCATCATGTTGCTCTATTTTCCTAAGTGGAGTCTTTTTGTTCTAACTCATTCATATGACTTAAACTAAAAAAAACCCCTTTCTTTGTAAAAAGGCTAAACTACAAATATAAATTGATTTTATTGACTTACTTGAAAGTAAGGCTGTTATTCATTTGCCTGTCTGGTGGAGGAGATGCCACCAGAAGTCCAGTGGTGATATTACAGATTGACAGGGTGGGGTAAAGCTTCAGTGGATGTTCAGCATAAAGGGGAATTACACCCCTGCCTGGCTGATATTAAAGATAAGAAGATAAGTGTTGCTTTGTGCTCTTCCTTTTAACCATTCAGAGCTCAATAAATGTGTCAAAACCTGGAACATAACTTTTTGACATGTAAGTGCAATGGTAACAGTCTGCCTTATTTTCAGTTAACTTGCGGATTTCAGCTATGTTGTGACGAAGAGGGAGGGGAACAATGTAGTGTCGCTAGAGGGATTTGCCTATATTCTTCTGCAGTAAATGTGCACCAGATAAAAATATGCATATTTATGATATTCAGAATATATTTTAGCTCTTGAATGCACATATGATATAACATATACTTATTGGAAATAGCCATAAAACAACTCAGCTTGGTATGCCTTTTACTACATTTTTGATCAGCGTTGACATCTATGTCAGCATGCTCAGAATATTTTGCAATTGTTATAAGATTTAAAATATAAATTTGGGTTTTATCTAGTTTTATTGCCCTTGTAGATTGACCCTAACTAAGTTTTACATCAATTTTGAAGACACTTTATTGTTACAGAGTGTCTCATTTGAGCAGAGAATTAGAAAAGGGATAATTAAAATGTCATCAGGGAACTTTATTGTTTCCAAGTGTTTTATTTGAACACAAAGCAGGAATGATAAGTCGGTTTGAATCAGTAAGATTCAGAAGAGGTATTATTTTTGGTAAATGCCGCAAGTATTTTCAGTATCTAGGAGCTTTTATTTGATGCAATGCATATTTGGCAGAATGCATCACTTTGGATAGGCAGCACTGAGATGCTTCCTGAAATGAATTGAGTTTACTTTGATAAATCTTATACAAGACATAATCTCTTTCCATTAGCATATGGATAGCATTATGTAGGGAAATACTGCATTTAATTTAAATACTTCGGTCTGTGGTTGACACAAGCAAACACTTTAAATTCACAGTGAGCGTTAAGTTGCGAACTTTATTATATTTTTTTTGCATGCAGAATTGAATCACATTCTAAATGTAAATCTGCTGTCAGTAGGCCTGGTGAAAAGGACTGCAGGTATGTGGAAGCTGCAAAAGAAAATGTAGCACATCCCAGTAGCACCCAAGAGGTGAAGGCCTGTCTCCTGTGCTCGTCAATAATGCTGCCTGAGAGAAAACATGGTGGTGAAAAGGGCATGAGGAGCTGCTTCCATTTCCCACTCACAAATAGAATAATGTCATAAAATGACATAGGCTTGACTGACAGCATCATGGTGGAGGTAATAATGTCCTGAGAAGCTTGAAGGGGATAGAATTGGCTGTTGAGAAAGGAAGAGGAGAAATTGTCCATCAGAGTGAAAGTCAGATGGTGATGTGAGCAAATGTAGCTGAGGGAAGGCCGTTACTAAACCCAACTATTATTTTCAGGCACAAATCACTGGAGGCATCATCAAAGCCCTATTTTAAATCGGTGTGGGTTTTTTTTTTTTTAATATTGTCAGAATGTTTCCTCCAGGGTGAATTTTATTTTAAAAAAGAAACCTCTCTGCTGTATATGTTCTCTGTAAGAGAGGTCACTCAAAGCAAATAACACTGGGGGAAAAAGACCAACCCAGAAAACCCCCTTTGTTAGAAAAATGTGAATATACGACTTGTGCCCAGAATAGCACACCAGCAAAACACCTAGTTATTTGCACCTTCAGAAGTGATAAACTGAATTATGGGGCATCCTGGGTTGTCTCAGCCCTGCCTATAAGCAGACTCTATAGATCTCTCTCTGTCTTCAGAAGAGATTGTTTTCAGATTAATAGTGCGACAAATGTGCAGACAAAACTGCTGAATTGATCTTGCTGTCTTGAATACTGGCAAACTTTTATGAACTACTCAATTTGAAGAGGGGCTTGCAGTAGCTTGGAGAGATGACAACAGTGGAAATCTCACTGGAGTAGCCCTTCCTACATCATCAAAGCTCCTATTTAGGGCAAAATATCCCACTTGGGGCTGCAGCATTCTTCATTTCTTCTTCTGAGTTACCCATTTGTATATGAAGTTGCGCTTCATCCAAAAAAGTGTGACAGAGATCATTCTTCTATACAGGTGGGGCTTTTGGTGTGTTGAAGATTTATAGAATGAAATAAATATAACACTATTATTATTGTTTTTGCACACAGAAAAGTTATATTAGAGTTTCTTTGCCTGCTTTTAATTCAGTCATGCCTGGGTGCAACAAGGAGTGCTAAAGCATGCCACAGAGGTGGTCTGGAGCCCAGCAGAAAAGCTGAAAGCCACACTGCCATTAGGATTTTTCATTTTGCCACTTTTCTTCCACTGTTGATGGTGAAATCACTCCATTTCTACCATCAAAACAGATTTTCATATTGGAAAATTCCAATATTTCATATTGAAATGAGAGGACTATGGCTGAACTTGCAGAAACAACCAAATTTTCCTGTAGGTGCTGGGTATTTCAGTCAGGATCATGTGGCACTCTTGAGGCTCGGCTTATAATACCTTTTTTCAGTTTGGTCACAAAAGTAAGCCGGCAGCTACTGTCCTCATATTTTCTTCTGTGTATCTAGGTGTGTGTTTATGGTACTACTCACCCCACACCCCCAAATGAGGAGTCTTCTGTTCATCCTCCTCCCTCCTGCAGAGTTTATCTTGTGAAAATGCCTGATGTCATATCTCATTTCAGCTGACACGTACAACTGGTCTGTGACACACCAGAGTATTGAGCCCTCCTTTTTGCAGTCCATGTATGAGTATCAAATATTTTTTTTTTTTTGTTCATGGAAAAATGCAGAGACTTGCCTATTGCCAAACAGGGCACCACAAGTTGGTCGGTTCTTTGAGCTCTATCTTTCTGAACCTATTCTCTTTTACCATCAGTCATGAGATTGCATTGCCCCACCATGTCTACAAGACATCGCTGCTTCCAGAATGAGGAATGGGAAAGTATTGAAATTAATGTAATTAGGTTATGGATCAAGTAATACAGGGAGGAGAGAAAGGGTGAAAAGATTTGATTATGAGAAGGTCTTATAGGTGTCTGGTGTTTTCTTCTAGAAAGGGAAAGCTCTGGATAAGGTTATGTAAAATCTGGGTAGCTGGCTGCTCGACTAGGGTAGCTGTGTGACTGCTGCATCAGAATCACAGAGGAAAAAACTGCAGGAGTCCAGATAGATTCAAACTTGGGTTTTATTTAATTTTGTTTGTCTTTAAACCAGACATAGTTATCTTGCCTTTATTTGGATGTTACAATTAAGTTTTATCTTTGTGTGGCTCTTTGTCCAGCGTTGAGTTGCTTTAGGGTCGCCTTGAGACACTGAGCCATCACAAACCTCACGGAGCAGCAGCTCTTTGTGCCAGGTGCTGTCTTACTGCCAGCACCCCAACGCGACGCTCAGAGGCACCCAAAAGCACCCAGGGGCCGGTCTGACACAGGGACAAGTTGTGGAAAGAGTGTCCTTTGCTGATGGCTTTAGTTAGAGGTTTACCAGGAGAGATCTTCTGGGGCCTGGGGGTCTTCTCTCAGGTTCCCAACATTAATTCACTGCTGCTTTGCAGAGTATGGAGTTTAAAAGTTAGGTACCTAAAAGCTGGTAGTTAAATTTCATCTTGTATCAAGATTAGATGCATTTAATGCAAACATTAAATAAGTGTTTGCTTCTCTTAAGAGTTTTGAAGTAGGGTTGGTGTTTATTTTTTTTTTATTACAGCTTTTTCTGCTAGAAGTGACTAGTACATCACACTAGGAAGATGTAGTATTCCTCTGCCCTTTGGTATCAATAACTGTTTGTATAATGCAAAATACAAAGTTTAAATTTGAGACATTTTTAAGCCTGTGGAAGAGCTGTCATTAAAAGAACAATATTACCCCTTTCAGCATCCCAGTCCAAGAAAATCAGATATAGAAGAGTGTTTGTCCATGTTATGAGGAAAAAAAAGTGTGGCAGGGGTCATTGCCAGAGCTTTCCACTTATATTTGTATCACCCCTGCTCTTTGCTGTGCACTACACCATGCTGTTTCTTGTGCTAGTGGGGGCGTCATTCACTACACTGTGGCCTCAGCTGCATTTTTTTCCCCCTCCAAACCTGTCTGTCACACAAATGGCTGAGGTACCACTGCAGTGCACTTCAGAACAGTCCAGAATCTACATCCAGCATGCGCAGGTCCTGCTTGTATTTATTTAGAAGGAGCTGTTTATGTCTTCTGATTTCTGCCCTTCTGTAGGTCATTTCCTATTAAACCTAGAGATGCTGACTCTCCCTTAGGAAATCCTTGAGCCGCAAAGAACTGGAGACAGAGAGAATGTAAACAAGGAGTTATCACTGAATGCTCACTGCCTTTTTATGCCCTGCTGTAGATGTGTATATTTGCTGTGAGGCACAAGTCTCGTACCAGGCTTTGGTGTGACCTGGTCTGTCTATGCCAGCATTCCTCTGTTAGTGCTTTTTTTCTGTTAGGCACAAGGGTGAGAAATCTGTCTATAAAAAGGAGAATGTAGTTCTTATGAAATGCAGATAAATGGAGACTTTAAGATGATCCCCATCACAGACTATAGCCTAAGTCAGGCAGGATCACAGCAGCATCTCTCACCAGTGCTGTCTCTTGGAGCCAAGGAGGCTCTCTTTTGTCATAAAAGAGGAGATATGAGCCAGAGGAGATCTTACCCAATGTTGGCAGCTCCTTACCCTGGTACCTGTGAGTGTGTGCATGTGTGTGATAAGATTTTGATATAAAAGACTTTGAAACAAGCTACATTCGTAGGAAGGATTTTTCATTTTTAAAAATTGTTTCTCCTCTCCTTCCAAGTTGAACTGAAAAGCTCTTGTTCTCTGTTGTTGCTTGACAGAAAGGCAACATTATCTTTATGAGCATCATTTTCATATTTCCAAAATTCAATGGCTTAATCCCTTCACCCTGCTCGCAGTAAGTGGTGTTTCCTCATTTTGCAACACAGAAATGACTGTTGACCGCTCAGAAAGCTGCTAACTAACTCCTGGGGTTAGGGGTGGGTAGATGGCACCTATCTCCAAAACCCTCCAGTTGTACAGATGTGGATTTTCTTTTTCTCTAGTCCCACTTTCCCTCTTTGTGCACACTTGAAGACAGTGTGTGACTGATTTGGTATTAGTTTCAGCCCTGCTGCTGCGTTATTAGCAATTCTCTCATTGCAGGGCAAAGGATGCAGAAAGTCAGGAAATGAGGGAAACCACGTTGGTGTTTAGCCCCAACAAATCCACAAGAAGTGTAATGTCCCCATTGATTCTCTCCACGGTCAGTCACCTTTCAGATTCTGGGTGCCAGATGCCATGTAACAGTGTCTAGATTTCAGAGACAGGATTTTTGTTGCTGCTTGTGATGTCCCTTCATTCAAGGCACTTCACTTCTTACATTACAAATGTGATGCCAGGATGTATCATCAGCTTAAAGGGCTTTATGCCGCCCTTGGTCCCTCTCTGAAGGAGCGTGTGCAGAGCCAACATCAAAGCCAAAAGCTTTTCTCTTGTCCCTGACCCCCAGGCCCATCTCCTGCCCTTGCTTACAGCTAGCCCAGAAACATTTGCTGTGTGTCTGCTGAAGAATGTGTGTTTGTACTAGCACAGAATCAGTTTCAGTCTGGATCTCAATACCGGGAGTCCTTATCGAGGGTGTCAGCATGTGTACTGTTCTTTTATAAAGCTGTTGTGTTCCTGTAAGGGAGGGATCTTACTGCAGGAAAGAAATTAAGAGTCAGCACCCAGAGGAAAGATTTAGTTAGAAATAAGAAATAGTCTTTTAAACTGTCTGCACAGATTGCTTAACTTTCATAGTGTTTTTAATTCTAGTGTGCATTGCTGCTCTGTTCCTCATCTTCACCACAGTAATGCAAATGACCATAAGGAGAAAAATGTTGCTAGCAGATATAGTCACTAGTTTGCACTTCACTGTACAGCCAGAAGGACTCTGCACATGTGCAAAACACAGGAAGTCTGTGCAGAAACATGAAATTAAAAGCAGCACCAATAAAGTCAGACAGCGCATTTTCCAACTTAGCATTTTCCTTGCGTACTTGGAAGAAGCATACAGGAGAACTTTGTGGCCTGAACGCCTTGGTGACACCTTTAGTTAGGCTCTGTGTTTCTGGATCTTAAAGTGAATGAGAGTGAAAAAGTGTTGTGCAGGGCTGCTCTTTTTTAGAAAAAGTAAATATCTTACTCAACATTATACTATTACCATTTTCTCCCTAATTGCCATTTTTTTTTTTGTCACTTCTCTTTTTATCTGTTAGCTATGTCAGGAATTTTTCACTTCTAAAAGGTTTTTGCTGTCCTTTATGAGACAGCATAAGCAACTGTGATTCAAAATTACTATAATGCACCAATAGCAGAAGTTTTTGTGAAGTGTGCTTTTGAGTTTCCCGTCCAATTAGTTCTTGGCCTCCAGTTTCCTGATATATGTGACAGAAGTAATTTGTCAAACATTAGAGAGAATTGTTACTAGTTGAAACAACATAACCACTTTGGAAAAGACAGCTTCAGGCCAGGGGCTGTGACAAAGACAGAATTAGGTTTTGAGAATGGGTTGAAAAATCAGATGAGCTTTTCTGGACATTAAATTACTGGACCCAACTTACATCCTTGTTCTGGGCCCCCTGACAGAAATGAGACTGTCAGGCTTTTGTGGACTGACGTCACATTTGCCTCTCTTCTGTGCCAGCCTGACCTGGACATGTCTGTGGTGTGTGGAGGGGGTGTGCTGTTGGGCATTGTGCTAATGGGAGTGCTGGAGCTCCCTTACCCTCTCTGATACCCATGTGCACAGCCAGGAGCTGCCACAGCTGCTCCAATTCCTCTGTATGATCAGCTGCAAAAAGGATGCTCTTGAGACAGCCCTTGCTTTTGCAATGCTTGGCCATTTGCTGAGGTTGTCCGTTAGTTGTATTTGTGATGATGTCTTTCCTGAAGGTTGCACAGATTACCTTAGCCATGTGGCTGCTGGAGACTTTCTATATTTCTACAAGACAGAATGCTAGAATGTTGCCTCTTCTGCAGTACCCCACCATATTTTTTTTTTTTCTAAGAGGCACTTGAGGGTGTCCCTCTGCCTCTGGCCTACTGAATGTTTTTCTTCCAAAAATTTAAAGATTACAGATCTCTAAAGAGAACAAACTGAGAGCCAAGAGGATGCAATGGCCTTGAGGCTGCCAATTACATCACCCCTCTTACTGGCAGTTTTCATTCAGGCAAGATAAACCCTATTGTTGTCAAAACTGTCAAGGACATTTTGAAGACTGGACATTTTCAAACAAAAAAAAAATTGTGAAAGATTTTGCTACTTCTCTTCTGCTTTTCTAGTCTTCAGCTGTGCCAGAGAAGCTGTGAAAAGGAGAGACTGTTTTCCCTATATAGATTTCTGTTTGAAAATCTGTGTGGTCTGGGAAATAAATCTGGTATATATACATTCAAGCTGGCTTTACTCATCTGGATCTCTACCACTAAAGAAGGGCAATATCTGTTTGAGGAAGGAAGAGTGGGATATTTTGTGTCTAAACATCATATGGTATGGCCATAATCCATTCTGTAATAAGAGTCCTTTCTTAAAAGCCATAGAAGTGAGTGTAACTGGTTATGGTGTTAGTGGAATCCAGCATATCAAGTTTGTCCATTCATTCTTCTTCATATTTTATCCTGCTTGTAAAAGTCTTCAAAGTGCTAAGTGACTTTTGATGGTAACATGTTGTTACCCTGTTCGTAAGGCTTCCCTTCATTATGAAGAGAGGTATGTACCCAGTGTAGGCTGTTTTGAAGCTTCTGTAGGCTCTGGCTTTGGATGAGATGGAAGTACAAGGAATAATAGCTGTAGGGTTGTCAGCAATATAAAGTAAAGTCAAAATTCCATCTGTGTCCCAGGATGCAATGACCTTATTGCGTCTAGCTGATATGAATAAAGATGTTAAGATTCTCTGATGGTGGTGAATCAGAATGAAAAACATCCCTAAAAGGCCTTAATAATGAAACCTCTAAGTAAAATTCTGTAATCTAACCTGGGAAATTGTGTGCAAATAGATGCTCAGGCACACAGCATTTTACTGACCTGCTGCAACAAAACACCTCTGTCTCCAGTGTGATTAAACAGGTCAGTGAATTCACCTTGAAGCAAGTGCTGGGACTTCTCCAACTTCAACAACTTTAGCAAAGCCTTCATTAAAAAAAAAATGTGTTGTGTATCTGGCTGTACTAGGAAGACCTACAAAATGATGAGTAGTCTCTTTGTATGAGTGTATGGGTGAATGATAAGCTGAGAAGTGTCTAACATAATAGTCATGAAGAAGAGGAAGGTGTTGTTCTGGTCATGGCTTAGTGTGACAACTGTAGATCTCAGTTCGTAGTCCAATACATATATATATAAGATCTCCACCTGCAGGACACACTCCATATTTATTGCCCTCTCACCTGAGGACAGACAAAGATGAAGGGGAAAAGTGTAGAGCCATGTACATGAAGAGTAGATTACATGGTTTCAAAAGTATGTTGCTGTGTTGCTCCTTCCTCAGGGCAGTAGGCTGGCGAAATTGTGCAGGTGTGTGTCAGGTTTATGCTCTGTCCCTTTTTCTGCTGTGTGTATCTATGCTGTTCTGACTCTCTTCAGGTGTGTAACAGCTCCCCGAGGGTCTCTGGCAGATGACAGGAAAAAAAGACCCTGAGGCTATTTCAGCCTTCACCAGTATAATGATCAGGCTTCAATAAGCTTCAGGGAAAGGATCTGCAAGTTAGTTAAGAAAACAGTGTTTCTCCATGACTTAAATTTTTTGGTGACCTATGATAGTGCTAAGATTGTCATGAGTCAAGACTGTTGACTTCATATTGTTCTTCCAATGAGCAACAGCATCGGGGTTTGCATACTTCTGTTCTAAGTATCTCAACATCTAAGGGTATAGATTAGTGTCTAGTATATACTCATAGCACTTGTCTTGTCATTGAAGGGGAAAAAAAACCAAACAGCTCTCCAGCCTGCAGTTGTACTTATTGCGGCTGTGCCTTATGATGTATTTCAGTGGTCATTCACTGGTTGCATATAAACTGGAACAGTTGATATTTATCAGGCCATACTGAAAAAAATGAAGAGCATCAGCAAACACAAACTTTACTTTCTCTTTTTGCAAATGTGCGTCAGAATTAAAGAGTTAATAATAAACTCCATAATTGTCCAGCATGAAGTGTTGCCGTGGCTAGTTGGAGTTAACCGAGCCTGAACTCCTTCATGGCTGCAGGAGTTAGTTAGCAAAAACTAAACAGCAAAAGCCCTCAAAATATTTTAATTGATCCCTTATCAGAAAAGTGCAGCTGTTGATTCAGTCATTGCTGCTCTGCTTTTCAGGCAGAAAATTAAGTATATCAAGATATGGGAATATCCAGATAAAGAAGTAAAAGCCACTATAAACAGTTTTGAAATGCACAGTAAAACCTGTTTATGAATCAATAAAACTGTGAGTTAGTGTTTGGATGTTCTTCATCTTTACAATCATGCTTTAGGAGCCAATGAGCTGATCCAACATGCACCGGAACTGGTGTAAAAACTCCCATTGATTTTCAAACAGACTTTGGATCTACTCCAGATGGTGGGTTTGAGCTCCCACAGAGAGAAACCTGATCCAAAACAGAAATGGGAGCAGACATTTGCTTTTAGAGCCATCCTGGTTTTTCAATGCTGCAGATTTTTTAAAGAAAAAATCTTTTATTTAATGCTCCTGTGGACCATCATGTCTAGCAGGGCTGAAATTGCTACTTCTTGGGTTGCAGTTTTGTCATATTAGGATTGAGTTTTCCCCACCTCCATTATCCATGCATCAAAACAATTCCATATATCATAAAAGTTTAAGTGAAAAAAGTAGGTATTTTGCAAGCCCAGCAGTGAAATCAAATGTGCCTTCTTTAATTTCCCAGAGAGCAGCAGTATTTATGCAATGTTTACCTGCAACAATGAGGATCGTATCTTAGTCATGTCATCTTTCATGGTTGCTACCAAAAATAACATTGCTTCATCTCTCTCTTACTGCTTCTTTTGCCCAGAGAAACTGAACTGAGCACCCAGCAGGGCTGATCAGCCCAGGCAGCCCCACAGAGGATGGCAGATCTTGATCTAATGGTCTGAGACTTACCTTCTGACAGCACCCAGAGCTTATCTGACATATGCCTGTTCCCGATGGTGTCATTGTGTTCCAGGCAATGCATATTGTACTCTTTGTTCATGCAGTTTGAATCACGACTGTTTTTATTTCTGCTTAAAGTACTTGAAAGAAATAATCCCTGCCAAGGACTAAATACTGTGTGACATACGAAAGCTTCAGCTGACGGCACCGATTGGAAAGTGAGGCACAGAATGAGTATTTCAGGCTGCAAAAATGTAAGGTATGGAGAAATAAACTGATTCAAGCCAGATTTAATTTTGCTGCAGGATACAGCTTTGTGCTGTAAGTTTAATGATGAAGTACATTCTTAGTAATTTTACAAACTTTTGGGAACTGGAACTGTGAGCAGTTGATACCTTGGCTATAAACAACTTTTGATGCAATAGCTTCAAATAACTTTTGTCTAGAAATCAGAGAATGGCTCTGTTTGATCTTTCTTTTCTTGTACCATTGCTAGACGTTCCCATAACTACGTCTAGCTTCAAAAAAGGCACAAAGTCTGTGGTTTTTATCAGCAACTAGTTGTTACTGATAGCTGCTAGTAACTTTAAAAGCAATTTTTTTTTCCCTACTAACTTCTACTCTCTACCCTAGAGGAGGCTAAAACTATCATCACAGACAGCAGCAGTATGGCAGTGAGTATAAATATGGGAATAAAAGAACAAAATAAGTCAATACAAGCCTGTGAGGCAACAACAAGGCTTTTTCTGTGTTTCTATAAAACTTAGCATAGTAAGGGCTTGTTCTCATTGGAGTCTCTAGGCAATCAACAGACACATATAAAAAAAGTTGCTATTAGTATAGTCTTCTCACAATGTAACAGCAGCATTGCATTTTTTTAACTTTTCCTTCCATTGATACACAACTGTTAATTTAAAGGAGGGAAATAACATATATGGATGGGTTGGCATTTATGTAGGAGAGAAAATAGAAAATAGCCACTTGGAAAGTCTGAATATCCTTACGTTGCAGAATAATTATGAGCCTTTCTGGTCTTTCGGGTGCTTATTTTGAGCCAGTGCAATTTCCAAGGCAGGTATTGAAAATGCCCAATCCTGAGCTATGGCTTGGGTAGCTTCGCACAACTTCATTTTGTCATGGATGCAAAAGGAAGAGAGAAAATAATTAGTAAAAGTGGTCCTGACAGTTTAGAGCTCTTCAGTTTATTCTGAAAACACTGTGGAACTTGTGCTGGTGATGATTGATAGCTCCGACTCAGAGGTGGCTGTTGGGCTTGTTAGAAACACATGAGCCTTTTATCATCATGGACAAGCATGGAAGGGTGCGGAGAGCTAGCGCCTGTCATTCTCGCCTACCTGCTCTTACCTGCAAGGAGACAGGGTTGTTACTGAGCCTTTTTGCCTTAGTTGCACAAAATTCAGTCTACAGGATTATGCATTTTCCTGCAGCCTTCGTCTGGCGGAGGGGGTGGGTGTGGGCAGGCTTCTGGGTCTGTGCTGGATCTGAGCTCTCTTTAAAATCAAGGGTATTTAATTACGTTTAAGTCTGTCAAAGAGAAAAAAATACAACAGATGGAAAAGCTGTGAACTCTTGTACTTTTTTACCTTTGCAGCTGAGAGTGTAAAGTGATAGCCTTGCATTAAGAACCAATCTGAAACCATTAATATGTGCATGGAATTAGCTTACAGGGTTCTTAGCAGGCAGCAGATGCGCAGAGGGGAAGCTGATTTGACATTCATAACTGTCCGCCTGCTACCAGCAGTTTTAATAAGTCAAAAGGCTCCAACAGAAAATGTTAAAATGAAGGTGAAATTTTGTGCTTTTCCAAACAATGAGCACACAAATTGTCCAGATTCCTGTGATGTTCAAGAAGTTTAATGGAGGAGCTCCCAGTGTTCTCCCATTCATATGGTATTATCAAAGGAACAAACCAAATCACTCTGCTCTTAATGATGAAAAAAAAATCTTGCAATGCAGTGGTAGAAAGAGGATGCAGTAATGACTTTGCACCTGGGAACAAACTGGAATTGCAACAGCAATAAAGCTTGATTGCAGTACTGAAACTTGATTGGATTTGCCACCGTGGGGTCTTCTTGGAAGCAAAAAAATAGAGTTGAAAACATGTAGATACCAAACAGAAAAACCCATTAAGTGAAGCTATAATATGTTCTGATATAATTTCAGTGCAGTGTTTGAAAGTGAATTAACAAAAAGCCCTCCAAGCCTGGGAATAAGATCCAAGAGATAACGGACTGTCTTGAGGGAAACCAACGTGACAGTGAGAAAACAAAGAAAGGGTCTTGGGGAATCTGGCTGTAATGCGTAGCAAGGGGGACTGGCTAACAGTATTTTATGTCAGATGGAGTTTTGTGTGGCTGCGAGTTTCTGCACTATTTCTCTGTTGTTTTTACTGTTTGTCTGGCCATTGGAGTGCTGGCGTGCTGTCCCACTCTGTGCGCAAGGCAGTTAACTGCAGAGGGAGCCCCAGGGTCAGAAGAAGGCTGAACATTAATAAGTCGGTTTCATGGCTTGCTGCTGGATCATCACACAGATGCTCCAGTGCAAATCAAAGTCCTAATTCCCAGGGAACAGTTCTGTGTTTCACATGGAAATCACTGTATAAAGTGCATTTGGAAGTCCACCCTTTACTCCCATCCTTGCCAGACCAAAGCTGTGATTTACTTATTGGTTGTCAAATGTATGACCACAGTGCAGAAGCCCAGGAGTGACTTTCAGGTGTTGAATCAGAATTTTACAATAGCATCTGTGTCAGGGCTGGATTTCAGAGCCAAACTCGAGAAGAAAGGGCTGGGACTTCAGACATAATTTTTCTCCAGGTTTTCTATTGCTTGGTGAAGTTCTGAATCATGTCTATTGTGCTAGCTCTAATAATTTGATTATAAGAAATGTAAATGTTAAAGCCAGCATTCATATTGCAAGGCCTACTCCTAGAGGCTCAAAATTAGCTGATCCAAACCTAAGGAGTCCCTCTGTAAATTGGAGCCTTCTCTTTCTGCCTCAGAACCATAGCAGAGTGGTTGTTAGTTTGGAATGGGAATGACCTTTTGAAAAAACAGAGGATGCTTTTGTTTTTCTTTGCAGAAAACTTAAATCATTCAGTGAATCCAGAAGTCATCTTTCAATTGAGTATGTCTCTGTTACTGCCCACCAAGCAGATCTTCTGGGGATGCTCTCAGAAGCCTAGTGGGATAGAAGGTCTGTATTGATTCTCATGAAATTGATATTCTGGGGATACTTTTCTTCCAAAAACAAGAGATTGGGGGAAAGAAAAAGTCTCAGTGTTGATTTGGAGTTGGATATGCTTAAAATATCTTTATTATTTTGCTGTGGGTAGGGACTTCCATTTTCTTGTCTGTCCTGGACAATGAGATTTTTCCAAAACTTCTAGGTTTTTAGGCTAGGGAGACAGAGGCACTGAAGGCTTTGAAATGCTCAGATTATTGTAGTAGTAAGGCCTTAGAATGTTCGGAAGAATGGACTTTATAAGGATGTATGGGTTAGTAGCTACTCTCCAGCTACCAGGAAAGAAAATGCAGCTAACTTGGTGATAAATATCTGTACTTGAAACAAATGTTCACATATTCAGCTCATAGGATGACATCAATAGGTTTTCTGAGTGTCATTGATTCATTCGAGTACATGAACCTGATTTAAATTTTGTGATATATCTGACCATCCCTTCAAATCAGACAGCAATTAGTCCACCAAAATAGCTTAAATTGTATCTGTCCCTAATAATAAACTGTATCAAGCTAGATGAATTTGCAAACACTGTAACACCCCCCTTCTCCCATGCCAGTCTCCTTTTCTTCCTACACAAAAATATGCAGTNTATATATACACATATATATGGGGTTTTTTTAAGCCTTGGGGATAATTCTTCCTGGAAGACAATACTCCTTGCTACACATTCTGTGAGACAGTAGCTTATATTTAATTACACGATAGGGTATCTCACTAAGGTATCTCACATGGAACACCTAGGACTTTAAGACCATAAATACTTTTGTGTCATGTGGCTGCAGAATTTGTAAACTTTTGTCAAGGTTTGACTTTATGTTAATGTGGGAGGAATTCACTTTTCACTCTGATATTCTGGTAGTTTCTTGGAAACAGCAACGGAGATATGACAGGCTGCTGCTGAGGACTCCTTCATGTCACCATGGCATTAACTGTGTCCTGCAGGATCTCATACCTAGCCCCAGGCTGCCGTCAGATTTCTCACCAGAGACGAGCAAATCGAGGCTGCAGGTGAATGCCTACATGTCACGCAGGGTCCCCAAGACTCATGAAGAGTGGGCAGCCATGCAAGAAAACCAGTGCTGTAGGGTCCAACAAAATAAAGCTGCTGCAGTGGCAAAGTACCAAAGCCAAGAATAGACTCTAAATCCTTCATTTGATATTTTATTGCTGTCTTTATCCTTTGTCCCTGAATTAAGGGTGGCATCAGATGATTCAGGAAGGATAGTCATGCCCTGAAAACATTGAGTTCGGACTTGCTGCCTTGAGCATGGTGGTAGAGAGAGAATGGTGCTTATATATAAAAAAATAATTTTAATTCCTAAATTCAGATCCTCAGCCCTGAAGACCCAGCTACTTTAACATTTGACTTACAAACTCAATTATCTGTTAAATTAAAACCACTCATGTTCAAATGTTGAGTGCTGCTTCCTGACCCAGAAAATCAAATTTATCTTAAAATTATGATGATCCTTAAGTTTTAAAGATGATACAATACTTAAAATTCTGTGTGCAACTGAAACATTTTGAGAATAGATATAAAGCTTAAAAAAATATTAGTACGTTTTGTTTACCGTTTTAATTTTTTTGTTGTTCCATGGGCAGGTTTGTGGTTTTTTGTTTTTGGTTTTTTTTTTAAATCTTTGCAGTAAAGAAGGAATTTGTTCTGCTTCTCTAAAAAGGGATCTTTATTGTGGTTTTTTTTCCCCCACAGCACTTGTTTACGTGGCAGAGAGAACAATGGTGAATGAGTAAGAAAGATATTACTTTTCTTTTGAGATAGATTGGAATAGTGAAGGCATTTTTCACCTGCAGTGTGTATTTTGTCGGATGTTTACTAACAGCAATAGCTGTTTTGCAGAGCTCTCCAGAGATCTAGGCATCCATAGCAGTGACAGCAGCCGTGTTTTTCATGGTGATATCTTTGTATCTACTGAGAGAGCAGAAAAAGATGAAACCCAAGCGACTGAACAGGGTAGGAGGGCAGTTGGGACACTTTGGAAATGACATTATTGCTTGAGATCGGCTCCCAGGCTGAGGGCAGATCGGAAAGTTGCAGTGTGGAGATGAACGGGCATGGAAAATTCACTAGGGTTTCCTGTCTGGAGACTCTTATTGAGATTTATTGGCATAGGGAAGACTGCATAAATACGGCTTACAAATCTTCAGAGGATTCTGGTCTAAGAGTTTAGTGTAGGATTTTTCTCAGGTCGTTTTCTCTGTCAGCGGTGTTAAATGTGTTCATCAGTGTAACCGTGAACTAGGGTGGGCACAAAAAGCATACACAGGACTTTTAAAAAAATAAAAGCAGGGAGTGGTTGGAAAAGTGGCAATTTGTTAATCAGTACGAAACCCATGATTTACTGATTCTTATTTTTGATGCATTTTCAGTCCCAGGACAATTGAGAGGTACAATGTATAAACTTCTCCAGCAAGAGGCTTAGCAAATGTTTTTCTCACCAAAAAGTTTCTTTGCTGTATTAGAAGAGCAATGATTGTTGCTGAGAAATTGCCCTACAGAAGCCATAGTGTTTGTGCAAGGATTAACTTCCTATGGATTCATGTTCTGGCACTGAAGTAATTTATTGCTATGGCTCTTGGTGGGGAAATTTGATTTTTTCAAAGTTTGGCTTCACTTGAGTGTTTTACTCCCATAGTAGTGACCTGTATTTTCTTCCTGTGCTTTGGCATTTGTTTTCCATTCAAGGTGCTTCTGTTAATGCAGCTGTTTCTCCTCTAATCCCTTCAGTTTGTGACTCTGGCCCAACACAGGGCTCTGGCCCTTGGCTGTGGCCAAAACGACTTGTTTTTTTCTAGAAAAGTAGTAAGTGCAGCCCCATAATTTTTGTTCAGGGCTTGCTCCTCATTTCTTGTGATATGGTTATTCAGAGCGATTTGTTTTGCGGCTTGGATAGACGAATGGTCTCAGTGATGCTGAGTTTGTGAGCTATTTTCCACCTCCTCAGGGATGCCTCACAAATTGCAAACAGCATGCATTAATCTCTAGCATTGCTGCTGCGTCCTGGGAGGGTGAATTTAAGCTTTGAGATAGAGGTGACAAATGACAAAAGTTTAACAGCAGACCTTGAACAGGTTGCCTTTAGGTCTTCCATTGTATTCCAAGACTTCATGAGAATGGAAAGTGATTAGCAAATAAAAATGTGGAAATCTTGTTTATACCTATGTGACTATACTTATTTGTTTTCTCTCGATATTTTTCCCTTTCACTATAATAGTGCGGTATCTCTTTAGCATAGCATTAAAAAGCTGATGCAAACCAGGACTGTATATGTGCAGCCTAAACTCTGTTATGTGTCTTCATCAGGAAAGTATCTGTGTGTGAGGCTGGTGCTAGGCAGAAGGGGTGGAGGGTAGAGCTGTGGCTTTGTTCCCCTGCCTGCAGCACTGGGGGAGTGTGCTGCATCCCTGGCAAGGGTGCTGACACCCCTGGGGTAACCCTCTGTGCCCATTTTCTGTGGTGTCTCCATCTGCTGCTGTGCCTTTGAAGCATGACTGGAGCCACGAGTTGCTGCTGATAGATGTTTCTTGAAGGAGTAGTGTATTGCAAATAATGGAGATTGTGTTTTGCTCTACTGTACTGTTTGCTTGATCATAGAATTATCAGCTGGTTAGAACATTATTTAATATATTTTAATATTTGATAATTAAATAATAATATCTAACACTTTTCAATAAAGACAAAAATGCTGAATTATTCAAGATTTAATTTTGCATTCTGAACTAGCAAGTGCTCATGTATAAATAATGCATTAAAAGTATTGTTGAATTTCCAGTCACTTCTCAGTTTGTATTTAGCCCCACCGTGAGCCTGAAGTGGGGAAAAAAAGCAGAACGGTAGCTGTGGCTCATGGTATTGCCCTGTTCCCAGGTGAGGTGCCTTTTGCTTCCTATGCATTAGATATTCCCAGTTGAGACCTGGTCCCCAAGCCGTTAAGAAAGTACCCTGAGAAGCAGAGCCTGGCTGAGCACCACTTAACTGAGCAGTGAGTTTTGCCCCTTGGCAATGTTCGATGCCAAGCAAGGTGCTTGTGGGCACCAAAGCATCCCAGGGGCTGGTGCCAAGGTGTGGGCTTGGAGAGAATAGGGTGCGTGATGCCTCTTTGTCCTTCCCAGGAACATGTCATGGCTTTTGGAAAAGGGCTGGGAGGGTTCAAAAGACTTAACTTTGTGAGATGTAGTCAGAAGCATTTCCAGTTTTTGTGCTTGATGGGAAAACTGATAAAGTTAGCAGCCAAAATCTTTGTGAGGAACAGAGGTGGCTGGGGGTGATGAAACTCTTAGCTTTGGTGCTTGGACTTCTCTCCAGTGAGGCTCTCCAATACATAGGTAACTCCTAGTAGCATTAAAATATTGGCATGTTCTTGGTTTTCCCTTGCATGTGCTGCTTAATGGGCGAATGGCCATGGATTTGTATTCTCTCCCAAACAAGCCCTGCAGGTTTTCTGCAGGAGCAGTCAGCAGCAAGACAGCGTGTTGTAATACCTTCAGCCAGCCCAAACAGAGAGGCATCTCTCGTTGCGATGACAGGTTCGTTGCAAGATAACTTGAGTTCTCCTTTTAAAATTTGAGACTGCCATCAAAATCTTCTCACCTGTTGTATGACTGAGCGAATCCAGACCTTGGGGGCTGAAACAGACCTTATCACTGTTCTCAGTAACAGAAAGAAAAATAAGATCTTTAAATACTTTTTTACCAAATGTTTGCCTGCAAACACCCTGGATGGAAAGCACCTAATTTTCCCATTGGGAATGATCAACAGTCTTATACTTTCCATAGGGAGAATATGTACCTTCCTTGAAGTTACCTGTCCTGAAGGATGCACACAGAGTTTTGTGGGCTAGACCTACATCCATCTCTGATTTCTTAGATGAAGTGGGTAAGAGAAAAGACAAGCAACAACAATACTGGATGTTCTCCACTTCTGCACAGAATTCTCAGCCAAAGGAATTTTTTTGGCTTTTCTGAGGTCTGTGTTGGCCTCTGGTTTGTTTCTATGCTCGAGACTATGTAGTGATTTTGAGCTATAGCTCTCTATGTGACCAGAGATTTGGTTTAAGCACTTTCCCTCCAGCCTCCTGCTATGTACCCACCATGATTTATTGGCTGGAATCACAGAGGGCTGTTCTGCTGCCAACTCTCACTTGAGTGCTGGCCATTTCAGGCCTCTTTTGCAAAGGTCTGAAGGTTCTGGAAAAAGGTGTGGCAGTGTTCCAGCTTGTTGGCCTCCGGAGCATTCTCTGCAATAAGTTTGCTTAATGCTGAAAACTTGAATAGCTTGGATTAGAGGAGAGAAAAAAAAAATAACCTAGCCAGAATTTTAGAGGAGACACACTGTTTTGTGTTTTTCCAGAAAACCCAGCATAGCCATAAAACTCCGTAAATGAGTTGGTGTTTAGCAGCAAGTTGAGATATGCTTGTGTCAGTTACTGCACCCTGGAAACGCCTGCAGCTCTATATAAATTAAACTGCTCCGTGGTCTATCAGC
The DNA here is from genome assembly GCA_013400615.1 of Syrrhaptes paradoxus. NCBI lineage: Eukaryota > Metazoa > Chordata > Aves > Pterocliformes > Pteroclidae > Syrrhaptes > Syrrhaptes paradoxus. The sequence goes on along the minus strand of VZTO01025093.1, from coordinate 41,396 downwards.
TGTGGTCTCTTGGAGAATTAGCCTGGAGATGCTGCCCTTTCCAAGATAATTTTCTTCTAAGCCTGGATGTATACAGTTAGTCAGCAAGTCTGTGTGTCTGCATGCATGCCCCCATACCACTCACACGCAAACACATATGCATAGACACTGTTTTTTGCTTTCCTATTCATGGGCAAATAAATCACATGAATTAAAGTGGCATAACATGGGATAAATTGCATGGCCACAAACTGCAGAATTTACTTCAGATACCTAAATGTCTTCAATTCAGACCTGAACTTAGAGGATAGATGACCTGGTTTGTGAGCAATCAAAATCAGTCATTTATCCACTGTCCGCATTTTCTCTAGACTCCCTGGATTTTTATGGCATTCATTGGGAAGAGACAAGCATCATGCTGGTAGGCAACATAAACAGAAACATGAGAGCCCACCAGAGCCAAAAGCCATTGGCTCTGTGAGGAGGAAGACACTTTATGTGTGGACTCTTCCTCCCTGGCTGTGTGTGAGACACACCTTCTCCTCCTGAGACACCACGTGGGCTGAGACCTTGCCCAGGAAATACCATTGGTCTATGGATGTGTGGGAACTCACTCTGGTGTCTGAAGCTGGGCTTCTGGATGAAGAAAATCTTTGACCTGACATTGGTCATGGAAATGGTAAGAGTAATGGGTGTGGGGAGGGTCAAAAATGTTGGGAATTTGTATAACAGAGGTCCAAGCAAACCTTTAAAGCTGCTGACACTGGAGTTCATTTTATATGTGCATAGATATATGTACATATATGTTTTTGTATCTATACACACACACATAGGGGCATGCACTGACTAGAAAGAAATGACTTGGGAATGAGCAGGCTAATTCTCCAAAAGGCCACAGGGCTGATACATGGTGGTGCTGCTTTTAATTAAAATTAAAGCTGTGGATGTTTGTGGATGCAAGTAATGGTACAAGGCTGGGTGAGACCCACTGTTAGAGAGCACAGCATACAGAATAGCACCAAGGAAAAAGGCAAATTTGAGAGAATATGAGGGAGAGAAAGACAACCTACCTGTGAGGGTAGCAAACTTCATGGAAAATCATGCAAATCAGAGTTGGCAGACTGGATAAGTACAGACCATATTCTGACACAAAAATCACTGTCAGTCATTTTTGTGCTCCTAATGCTTCAGGGACAAGCTCCTGTGCACTAACACTGTGGACAGCGGTGTGGGTCACTTGGTTGTGCTTTGCATTTGTATAGCGGCTGATGCCAATCTTTGTGCTGCCATGAAAAAAGCTACCAACAGCCATGTAGAACCACAGGCACAGAAGAAACATGCCTGAGTGTTGTGTTTTAAGTCGGAGATGATTTTGTAAAACCCAAATCTTTACCTCTTGCAACCTTTTAGTGTCTTAAATGGTGCATAATTGTCTAAAGTTGGAGTAGGACTCCAGTGCTGCTCTTTTTTGTTTTTTGCAGGAACATGATTTATTTTTTCCATTATAAATAAGGATGGCCTACACCGTGGATGTGTCATGCATATTTTAGGCTGCTAAATTTACTAACTCCAAGATTAATTGTTCTATACTAACTTGAAGTGTTTAGATCTTGCTGACATCTTCATTTGGACAGAAAAAATGTCATGCATATAAATTGTATGTTGACATTTATTTCACAAGGGTAGTTATCTAGCTATTGGTAGCCTGCAAAGTGAAGACTTGTCAAAAATAATCACTTCCAGTTCTCATTTTGTTGAAGTTAAATAGTCTGAACAGGGGAAAACTTGTTCATGGTCTTTAATCCTCATATCATTGCAGTGTGAAAAGTAAGCATATAAATATGAGGAAGCTGAAAATAAATCAATAGGATAACATATCAGAAAACTGAAAAATGGTTTCTGGAGAAGATGAGATAATCTTCTGATAAAACACCACTTGCTAGCATTGGATTTTTTTTTTTCATCATATACCTCTTTAGAGAGGTGCCCATTAAGTTTGGAAGAACTTTTCTCCAGGAAATGACCACTGTAAGAAACTCTAACTTAAAAATAAATGAAATAAATTCTTACATGATCTAACAGTATGGTCTAGGCTTTGCAATACAAGACAACTATAGAACTTCTCTATTTCTCCAGCCAGTTTATGGGGATGATCTAAAATTTGGCATAATGAGAAACTCTTAACAAATTTGTGATGGAAGATGTCTGACCTTTATTGGTGTTGGTATATTGGTTCATCAGGGTGATCTTGATGAATGGCCCATGTGATGGACATGATACCTTTCATTTTCCTGAACCTTGGTACCACTTCCCAACGGTCACTTGCCTTGCCTTTTGTTGTTTTTCATTTATTTCACTACATGTTCATTCTTCTCCTATTTCAAAATCAAACTCCTATCCATTAATGCTCCTGATAACTCTCACCTGGCAGTACGGACTGGTTCAGAGCTGTGTTTACCAATGCAACACCAAGTGGAAGGCAACTGGCTTACACTTTATATACAACTAATTTTCCACAGAGATGGAAAATTAGTAACTTAGACTGTAAGAGGTAAAAAAAAAAGCCATTTAAATTAAAGGTAATTGTTATAGTAAAAGATTGGGCTGCCTAAATGCCATTACAGTATACTAATCATGATTGACAGCTGGTGATTACGGACGTACTATAGTTAACTGAACATTTCAGGCACAGTATAATTGGAAAACAACTTATTTGTTTCCCTCTCTGGCTGGGAACAAAATCCCACAGCCTGTTGTGCTATGTGATAGAGGTTTCAGATAACACTGAAGAATTTGTAAATTGGATTTTAGGCAGTACTGACAAAAGATACAGCTGGTTTTTTTCCAAAAATGCCATTTTTATTCTGGAAGGGGAATTCCTTTCCATGGACCATCTTTTGAACACAAGGCATGAGGAACTAGGAACTTGCATTCAGAAATACCAGTTCTGGTGAGAGTTCTTGAAGAAACTTGAAAGAATGAGATGCGCATGTGACAGGGAATGTTAATGAACAGATGGTCTCCCAATTTTCTTAGACTCTATAGAAACAGATAACAATAACAACCCTCTCTATAGAGGTGATCTCTTTATAAAAGATAAGTACAGAGAGAATCTCTCTTTAATCCCTTTTGCATTAAAAACACAGCACTGGTATTTAGCTTGCAGTGGTCTGGGTGGACCCCAAATGCCTGGGGAAATATGTGAAGTTTCTGGGTCATTTCTCTGGATTACTTGGAATTTCAGCCTTTTAGTAAGTCCCTGAAATTTCATGGTATGAAAAACTATTTAAAGCTACTATTGAACTCTGTGGTTTTTAAACACACGACTGGCTTATGCATCTAAAAATCAGAGGAATTTTCTATAGAGCTGCAGGCTCACATTCCCATTCCTTTTTAGATAAATTGAAATCCTCATAACTTGTTAATGTTCCTGTTGGGTGCCGAGAACGGCAGGTGCAGGAATGAACCCTTTGTCTCCTTTATATCAACCATATGGGGTCAGGCATTGCTCTTCTATTTCCTCTCTCAGTACCATGTGAGAGCTGAGCAACCTTTCTCACCTTGAACATGCAGAGATGTTGGTAATAAGGGTTTTCTTCAGTATTGGAAACACCGTGTGAGTTAAGAACCGGGAGACACATTAGCAAAAGACTGACATTGGAAGGCATGACAGGAATAGGGAAGGCATTCGTATCTCCTTGCCTGCTTTTTGGTGGAGAATTTATTTTTGAAATTTCACTCTTCATCATTATCTGCCAGCTCATTCAAGATTTTGCCTCTTACACCAGAAAGCCTGGATCATGTCCCTGAACACAGAAATTCTCAGCTGTGGAACTAAATCAAAATGCCTGTGCTTTGAGCTTGGCTGGTGTTTCACAGGGTTGCAGAAGTGGGCAGCCATCTTCTCTAAACTGGCTTTCTGTTTTGGTAATGTTTGGTCCCTTTTAAAAAAATGTCTATTTTAACATTTTTGCTAAAGAAAATTATCTGCCTATGGTATGAAGACAACCTCGACACCAATCCAAAGCGGCCTGTACCTGGATTCCAGATCCTACATTAGGAATGTGTCATAAGTACCTTGCCAAGTAGATAAAATATTAACATTTTCCTCTTGGGTACGGTTAAGACAATTGTAGTGTCTTTGTGGTGTAAGAAGTACAAAGGGTTTACATATATAATCGAGAGCCTGTCAGATTGTAGAAGAGCCCTGTGGTTCCTGGTTGTAAAGTCTCCCTGGGAGTACCTCTGAACATGTTATTTTCCTCTTCAGTGCCTCCCTCTCTCTGATCTAAGGTGAAATACCATTTTAAAGTAACTTCCGGTCCAGGTGGGTGAATGTTCACTAAACTGTGTTTCAGGCTTTTCAACCTCTATTTAGAAGAATTCTCTCAGGAAACCCAGGAGCCCTTCCAGCTGCTCTGCGGCTGAAACGTTGGGTAGGAGTAGCAGAGAAACAAAGACCCTTCTTTTTTTTCCTGTTCCACAAAATTTTTGTCACCCTGTCACAATCTGACACATTTTCAGTAGCATCCTTGGATCATTCAAATGTCGTATCAGGTCTAACTGATAATTTAAAAAAAATATTATTTTTGAGTGGAAATCATATTCATTCACTTTCCTGCCATTGAAGACTATCTTTGAAGGGAAGCTTGAGTAGCAATATCTTGGTCTATGAAACACATTGGTTTGATTTATCTGTATTTCAATATTTTCCTCTTGAATTAAAGACTTTACTGAAATGTACTTGTAACTAGGAAATGAAGGAAACTTAGTGCTTAGGCAGCATCAGCCTCCACCTTTTAAAAATGTGCTGTTGTCAAATTGATTGAGGCGAAAAGGCAACTTTGTGTATGATTCGTAACCAATGTTTCATAAGCAAAGCTCAGCCTTCTGCCCCTGAATTCAGAGAGTGAAACGGTATTCATACAGAGAGCTCTGCAAACAATATCAGTTTTCCAAGCAGGAGGAAATAAAGGCGCAGAAACAGACGACAGTGAAGTTTAATCCTCCTGATACACAAGGGAAACTGGGCTCCCATAACCCTTGGGGGCTTTGAAAGCCTAGTGTTGGTTAGTCAAAAATGAAAACTTAGAAGAATATTGTGTAGGTGAATCTATTACCTCTAGAATCTGTTAACTCTGGTGATGTATTCTGTATCTGTGTATGTATATGCCAAAAAATTAAACTTATCAGTAGAGAAGACAGATAATACCTCATCACAAAAACATTTCTATTTCATTAGATACTTTACAACTGAATATGAATTCAGAACTTCAAGTTGGTTTTTTCCTTTCATTTTATCAGCTAAATTTAAACTGTTCTGTTAGGAAAATGGAGTCTATTTATTTCAGCATGCATCTGAATGTGTCAATGAACATGCAACTCTGCAGCATCCCTATACTTTTGACCCATACAAAGCACCAGCAGAGCAGGTACTGGTGCTAAGAGGTAAAC
>VZTO01025093.1:9073-35510 GCA_013400615.1 Syrrhaptes paradoxus | reverse complement strand
TCTGAACATGTTATTTTCCTCTTCAGTGCCTCCCTCTCTCTGATCTAAGGTGAAATACCATTTTAAAGTAACTTCCGGTCCAGGTGGGTGAATGTTCACTAAACTGTGTTTCAGGCTTTTCAACCTCTATTTAGAAGAATTCTCTCAGGAAACCCAGGAGCCCTTCCAGCTGCTCTGCGGCTGAAACGTTGGGTAGGAGTAGCAGAGAAACAAAGACCCTTCTTTTTTTTCCTGTTCCACAAAATTTTTGTCACCCTGTCACAATCTGACACATTTTCAGTAGCATCCTTGGATCATTCAAATGTCGTATCAGGTCTAACTGATAATTTAAAAAAAATATTATTTTTGAGTGGAAATCATATTCATTCACTTTCCTGCCATTGAAGACTATCTTTGAAGGGAAGCTTGAGTAGCAATATCTTGGTCTATGAAACACATTGGTTTGATTTATCTGTATTTCAATATTTTCCTCTTGAATTAAAGACTTTACTGAAATGTACTTGTAACTAGGAAATGAAGGAAACTTAGTGCTTAGGCAGCATCAGCCTCCACCTTTTAAAAATGTGCTGTTGTCAAATTGATTGAGGCGAAAAGGCAACTTTGTGTATGATTCGTAACCAATGTTTCATAAGCAAAGCTCAGCCTTCTGCCCCTGAATTCAGAGAGTGAAACGGTATTCATACAGAGAGCTCTGCAAACAATATCAGTTTTCCAAGCAGGAGGAAATAAAGGCGCAGAAACAGACGACAGTGAAGTTTAATCCTCCTGATACACAAGGGAAACTGGGCTCCCATAACCCTTGGGGGCTTTGAAAGCCTAGTGTTGGTTAGTCAAAAATGAAAACTTAGAAGAATATTGTGTAGGTGAATCTATTACCTCTAGAATCTGTTAACTCTGGTGATGTATTCTGTATCTGTGTATGTATATGCCAAAAAATTAAACTTATCAGTAGAGAAGACAGATAATACCTCATCACAAAAACATTTCTATTTCATTAGATACTTTACAACTGAATATGAATTCAGAACTTCAAGTTGGTTTTTTCCTTTCATTTTATCAGCTAAATTTAAACTGTTCTGTTAGGAAAATGGAGTCTATTTATTTCAGCATGCATCTGAATGTGTCAATGAACATGCAACTCTGCAGCATCCCTATACTTTTGACCCATACAAAGCACCAGCAGAGCAGGTACTGGTGCTAAGAGGTAAACCTGCATTAGTCAATCATCAGTACTTTACAAAGAAAGTGAATTCCTCAGTCTTAAGGCTTTAAGTTCTGGATTTTCACAAGCCTGGCACTGCATGGATTAGCCATGTCAGGAGTAGTAATACTTGAATAACATGAAACTACATATATCCTGTGGCAGTCAAAGCCCCACATTTACCATGGCGATACCAGAGACCCGAGCAGCATTCAGGCTAATGTACGAGCCAAAGTGCAGTGCTGCTCTGCAGATCTGTTTGGTTCCTATCTATAGATCTAATCTAGACTCTAGGGTTTNCTCCAGTGATGTGTCTGGGGGAGCAATGCCACCTCCTCCCAGCATAACCTTTCCTTTCCCTGATCACCCCTGCAGCCTCCTATGGGTCTCTTACAGTTCGATTCCTCTTTCTTGAAGAAGGATGACAGGAACTCAGCTCAGGAGCTGTGACATGTCTTTGTAGAAGATTTTAGTCACTTCAAGATCCTTTGCCTTTTCCTTCTCTCCTATTTGATAATTTTGTTTTCCATGTTTCCATTACCATTCTGTATTCCTCTTTTGACCCGCAATTTGTACTTTCTTAATGTTACTGATCCTTGAGACAAGGCATCTGTGCAGTATTTGAGTCACGCTTAGATAACCTCTCAGCTCTTTCCGCGTCACTAGAGGTCCTGTTTCACATTTTGCTATAAACTGAGAAGGAGCCATTTGCCTTGGAAGAAAATCTGATGGCCCTTTTATCTGAAGACAGCAGCGCTGGTTTTGGCAGGGTTTTCATCCTGGCTTTCTGACAGTGAACCATTAGACCTACACCCCCCAACTACAACAAGGGCATGAAGGAGACATTTACCTAACCCGATTGACTGTATAATATGTGGTTACATCTTTGCGAAGTCGAGGTAATTCACCTTTGGGACTTTGTTTTCCTAGGTGCAAATGTCTCCACAGTATGAGAGAGAGTGGAGAATTGCATTCACTATTTGCAGCAACTAACACTTTAAAACCACTTTACTGCTAAAATCATTCTTTCCCCTTTTATTTCTGTCAGGGAGACTATCCTGTAAATGGTGCACTTTTTTTTTTCTTTGACTGCCACTTCATGTCATTTCTTTATTTGTCCAAATAAATACTTCATTATCTTGAAGTAAGATCAGTTTCTAAAAGGAGAGATCTTCCTTTCCTCTGCTGCTCAGTGAAAACCTGTTCCCTGTTGCTGGAACATCTCCTCACTATGGAAAATAAAATGAGAAATCTCAAAGACACTCAGAAGTAATAAAGAATATCCTGAACGTTTGCTGGATAACTTGTAATGCATTTGTATTCATCCAGGTGGAATTGTCACCATAGATTTGATAATAAGAAGTTTGTTCTGGTCTCACTTTAGCTGAAGTGCTGTATGTTTGGTTGGATTTAAATAGCTTTGTATTGGGTCTTATGAGCAACTTTTTTTTAATATGAGAGATAAAATCATTGAGAAGAACTTTTTTAACTTTTGTTTATGTCAGGCTTTGTCATAATGTTAAATTATATTGCAGAGATATTTCTATTCTAAAAATGTTAACTTTGCAGTGATAATGTTACTTGAACACTGCAATGCCAATGATACTGTCAGTGAGTCAGGGAAAAGGCTTATTTTACAGTGTGGGTAGCTGAAAAAAAAGTTTTCCCCCATTTGTCTCCCTGCTGTACCAATTCCCAATAAAAACTGAAATCTCTTGCAAGACATTTTTAAAGGAAATAAAAGGAAAACTTTTTTATGTTCTTTTTTACTAAACATTTTTTAAAACGCAGTAGGTGGGAAAGGGTTCCTTCTATTTTTTCCTTCATCCGTTTCTCACTACAAAATGCCAGTTGCTGATTAATATTTCTTCCAATGTCCATAGTACTGATGTAAAGTGATCCCCTTTATGAGACAGCAAATTTAAAGATAGAGACATTTAAATAATATGTATGTTTTTTTGATCTACCTGTAATTGGAACCAGTCCATTGCAGATAAAGTCTGACTCAATGTCGCATGATCTTATCTTAGAGGAAAATTTTAAAAAAACCCCACATTATTACAGATTTGATTTCTTATTTGCAAGGCTATTTTGGTTGTTATCTTTTCTACAGTAAATGTTGCATTAGTGTTAACTGTAATTGAACTTTTATTTTTACTTCTTATTAGCTGAGATAGTTACATTGTTTTGTCCAAAAAGTTAATTGTGGAGATGCTTGTATATTTCTATTTGTTTACTTGCTTCTTTTATGCCACTTACTGTCACTGAAAAAGTAGTTTAGTAATTCATAGAAGGCAAATACAGCATATTAAAGAAACTTCAAAGGGCTATTATATTCATATTGTGTTGGTGGAATATCTTAAATGTTTTTAGAGCTTGCTTATGTATTTGATAAGGAATATCCTTAAACTTCACTGTGTTCAGGGCTCTCAAGAAGCTAAAAGGTTCTGCAGCTGGCCCACTTCTCTACTCTTCGACATGAAATGGTTTTACTGAAACTCTTCACTTTTTTTTGTTTTGGTCTCTAAATAAGAAATTGTTTTATTTGGAGTCCTGTTTGTCACTACATGCCTTACCCTGGGGCTGCTGTGAACTTCTCACGATTCAGGTGATTTATTTTAGAAACCAGTCACTGTTTAAGTGTTGCAGTATTTGTCCCAATTCCTCTTGGTCCATTCAGTGTTCCACTTGGTTTATGTATGTTTTTAAAAAAAGCAGAAATGCTGGGTTTTACATATTGATGCAAGTGGAATTTTGGAGCCAGCTAGAAGTCTCTGAAAATCATGCGAGGAATGCTGTTCAGCCACTTTAACTTACATCCGTCAAAAGCCTTCTCATCATAGCAAGTATCCGAACCGCAGGTATCCTTGTGGTCTGCAATGAGGTTTTTCAGTTTAAAGCATAGTGGAAGCTGTGATCACACAGAGAGAGGCAGTAGTGGCTCTAGGGTTGTTGCAGTTTGTTGAGAAGGGCCAAGAAAACACTTATGCTTCTCACTGAGCTGGTATCGAGTGGCACAGCTACGACTGTGAATGAAAAACTGACAGTGAAAATTATACGTATGTAATGTGCTGCAAATGGATGTCAGCTCTGCTTTTTCCCTGGTCTTGAGACAGCTTATCCATCTCCTGTAGGTGTCTGAAAGCTCCATTAATACAGTAAGAGCGGTTCACTATTTTTGTAGCAACCGTAGGGGGTTTTATGTATGTATATACATAACCCCCCCCACATAAATATAATAAATAATATTATGTAAATATATTTATATATATCTTTATTATCACAGCTACTACCAAAACAACTTTTCTAGAAAGATAGTTTGGACAACTAATTGCAAGATTGCTGACTTGGAGGTCACCTATTGCAAGGGATTTGTAGAATCACTTTCTGCCTCACTTCCTCTAATTTTCCATATGATTTTGCAGCTGACTGCCCAGTCCTTTCTGTATCTACTCGTATTTCTTGCAAATGGTGTAATTAGAACATGAGCACATATGAGTTAAATTGTCAGGAAAGTCATTAGAGGTTTTTAGCAAGAGACTGGGATAAAAAAGCTTACGTTGCTGAGCTTATGAAGAGGAAAAGACCCTGACCTTATTTGTCCCTGTGATTTTAGACAAGGGTCAGGACTCATCTGCAACCTCTGTCTATGTGGAATGTAGAACGAAGGCTTTGTATCTCGCTTCTGCCAAATTTGTACTTTTCTAACCTGCCTGGCCTTGGGTAGTGGGCAGGCCAGGTCAGCATGGCTTTCCCTCTGAGACAGACCTCTGGAAAGCAATGTGGCCCAGCTGGGCACAAGGTTTTCTCATTGATCCACTCTGCTTTTAACCTGCTAATATCCAGGATCTCCAATCAATATGTGCTGATGTTTTACAGTGTGAACAGATGTGGTTTGCATCTTACAAAACCTATTCCTGTAAACTGCTGTGTTCGCATGTCTCATTGACTTGAATCAGACATTAAAGGCAGAAGTAATAATTTAGAAATCATTTAGTAAATCCAAGGTGTAATTTTTACAGTCTGTTAGGAATTACTACCATCCTGACTCTGTTGGAGTGGAGAGGGATACAGTGCTTGCTTGCGTTGTGTCCAAACTTTGTGTGAATCTCAACAGTTTTCTGAATCTGAAAAGTTAATAGGGTGTTATACACCAGGCACAAAGCATCAAAATCTGGGAAAATAAGTGTTGTCATGTAAGGGAGAGGGTTGGGAGCAATTATTAGTATTTCTTATTTTAGATGCATTCTCTTGTCCTTTGTTTAGAGGAGGGGTAGGAAAAGTTTCATAACAGCTTGCTATTAGTTTATGGATGTGTATCAGTTGTGAAAAAGTATGCCATGACAGGAAGACAGAGTTAATATGGAGACTAAAAATTAATCTGTAGGAAGAAAAGATAGATTGAGTGATACAAATATGAAACTGGAGATGTCAAGTTCAGGGTGGTACCATCCCAAAGGCACAAGTATGAAGTGCTTCTTAATATAACGTGCTTGCTCCTGGATATTGTACTTGGGTGTGGGAATTTTGCTTTCACTTTCTCTTCTCCCTGAGAAACTCCCTCAGTGATGAGACAGTTCCCATATGCCAGCAGAACGAGCACAGGGTATGTCCATGCTGCTGTAATACTGCAATACATGCCTAATGTGGACACTGGGGTACAGAGCTACCGCTTCTCTGCCTGACAAGAAATAGTGGAATGGGAACAACAATCCAGGTAGAAAGACAACTTAAAATAGGATGGGGCAGTCTTCTGTCTTAATTGTTTGCCTAACAGGAGAAAATGCTAATGAAATTCAAAGTAAGAAGAAAAATGGGGCTAAACTGCTGCTGTCCTGAAGCACAAAGACACATCAGCAAAAATACTAAACAATTCTAAGATGGTCTGACAGGGTCTGACGGTCTTGCATTTCAAAAGTGGGTCCTCTAACATGGACACACATTTTAAGACAGAAGTGCAATGGAGAGAATCCTGAGAAGGGTGTGTAATCCCAACCCTGTGTCCGGCACTTGTGCTCTTCAGAAATGCCGAACTCCTAATGCAAAGTAAGAGTAAACTAATGGTAAAGATGTGGAATCTGACTCTGCAAGTCAGAGGAAAAATTCATGGCCAGGGATGCTTACACCTCTGCTTGAGCCCTTTGTTGCCATTGTCTTCAACATTTCCTCCCTGCTTTTGCATAGCATTACTCCTCAGCCTCTCTTTCCCAAAAAAATTTATTTTCAGTCTCTTGCCTGACATTTGAAATGCAGCATTTCTTGATGTGGGACTGGTGGGTACTTCTCCCCACCTGTTTCCTGTTTTAGTCAGCTGGCTGGAGGTCACCTGGATTTGGAAGATGGGTCTTTGTTGCTTCTGTCAGTGGTCGTTGAAGCATATTTGCAGCTACATCAAAACTCAGGTGCTTCCATGCTCCAGAAGCAGTCAGGAGACCGGTGTTTCCTTTTTCCATTCCTCTTTGGCTGGTAAAACCAGCTGGTTGATTCATCTAGACATACGTCCCCAGTCCTACATTCTTTTGTGCCACGTTTCCTTTCTCTTGGTATCTGCCAAAGGTATCTCTCCTTTACGCATGACGCATAGGGGTAATTTTCTTCCATTTGCTAAGACACCCCTCAGCATAAAAATGCTTCTGTTTATTTTTTTGTCAGTATTTTTGGTGTGGACTGGGTGGGGGTTTTTACTATGTGCAGTAGCATTGGACAGGATGTCCAAAAGGACTGCTTATTTGCACTGATAAATATGCATGAGCTTTGGCAGACAAATAAAATACTGGTGATAGTCAGCTATTTTTTTGGGGTAGATGGATAGCAGTGTTTGCACTAGCACAGCTCCAGAGAGTGCTGGCCATGCTCAGGATTGTAGCTGTGGAGACATTTATAGTGGTGGTATCCTTAGCAGCTCACATGTAATGTTTCTTCTCTTGTTTTTGTTTTTGGTGTGGTTTTTTTTGGGGGGGTTGGGGGGACAGGTAACAACTGTTATATATATGCTGCTTGACTCCATCAAAGAATTTTTTTCTCAAGGCAGAGAACTGACATTTTTACCTCTTTATGAGTTGTGTCTGTTGCCCATGCAGACCTCATTACAGCGTGTTCCCTGACCCCTACATGTCCGCTTTCTCTGCTCTCTGTGCCATTCACAGCAATGAGTTTAAATCAAAGAATCACAGAATCACAGAATGTTAGGGATTGGAAGGGACCTCAAAAGATCATCTAGTCCAATCCCCCTGCCAGAGCAGGAACACCTAGATCAGATCACACAGGAACGCATCCAGGCGGGCTTTGAATGTCTCCAGAGAAGGAGACTCCACCACCTCTCTGGGCAGCCTGTTCCAGTGCTCTGTCACCCTCACTGTAAAGAAGTTTTTTCTCATGTTCAAGTGGAACCTCCTGTGTTCCAGCTTGAACCCATTGCCCCTTGTCCTATCACTGGATGTCACAGAGAAGAGCCTGGCTCCATCCTCCTGACACTCACCCTTCATATATTTATAAACATTAATTAGGTCACCCCTCAGTCTCCTCTTTTCCAAGCTAAAGAGACCCAGCTCCCTCAGCCTTTCCTCATAAGGGAGGTGCTCCATTCCCTTCATCATCTTTGTGGCTCTGCGCTGGACTCTCTCCAGCAGTTCCCTGTCCTTCTTGAACTGAGGGGCCCAGAACTGGACACAATATTCCAGATGCAGTCTCACCAGGGCAGAGTAGAGGGGGAGGAGAACCTCTCTTGACCTACTGACCACCCCCTTCTGATACACCCCAGGATGCCATTGGCCTTCTTGGCCACGAGGGCACAGTGCTGGCTCATGGTCATCCTGCTGTCCACCAGGACCCCCAGGTCCCTCTCCCCTGCGCTACTCTCCAACAGGTCAGTACCTAACTTATAGTACAGCTGCAACTACGCCAACCTGCCTTGAGCAGTTGGTCTGTTTTGTCTGTGCTTGCACAGGACATTAATGCTGCACGTGTGCAGCAGAGCTATGCAGCTCAGAGAAAATGGCTGAAAAAGAAGCACTGAAAAACAAAATGTCCCATGAGCAATTGCAGCAGTCCCTGCACCTGTCGTGTAATGCCAAACAGCCACAGCAGACTAAAACCATTAATTGTCTATTGGGCAGTTGCAAATTTACTAATGTGGGGATGAGGAGGGGGGCTAAGAGGACTCCTCTTCATCATGGTCAGCCCTTATGGAACATGCCTTACAACACACAGTAGTGGGGACAGGCTGTGGCACTGCACAAACCTGGGGATCCTGCTGCCAAAAGCAGGAGAATGTTCCCACCTGACAGCTGCTTCATGGCAATTATCAGGTAGAAATGCTCCTGCCCTATGACAAATCTAAGACAGCTTACCCCACTTCCATTAAAGGGCTGAAATTACCTCAGAATTGCTCTTTATATCTCTGCAATAATAATATGCACCCAAATGGCTACTAAGGGGCTATATATTAACTGCTACTTTATACTCACAGTTTGTGTATTCTCACGCTGTATTCCTCCTGCTGCAGACATGGGTGCTGCAGGGAAGCTCTCAACATATTCTGCTATGCTGAAAACTATTCAATAACAGGTAATTCCTCTTCTTTGATACTCCCTAGTATACTGTTCTGGGATCATTCTTGAATTTTAAATGCCTGGAGAGGATTCTGGTAAATGGAAGAGAAGAAATAATTCTTCTGAAGCTAGTACTCAGTGTTCACATCACTGAATCCCGCTCCGCTGGATTAGTCCATTAAGTTGTCTTCACTAGACTCCTCGTGTGGGGGACCATCTCGGTAAGAAAAGCAATCCAGAGCTGCAGGGCTGCTTGGAGATGCTGGAGACAAGCAACATTTTCAGGTCTCCCTGCCCCTGTTGGTCCCCCTGCAATGAATGATCCTTCTCACCTATTTCTTACCACTTCAGTTTAGAAACTTTCTCGTCAAATCATGGCTGAAAAAGGCCAGAGGAGACTGGGAGAAGAGGAGTAGATGCCAGTGTAGCATGTGGTGGTGATATAGGATGTGATCCTTCTGCCGTTCTGGCACACCAGGCAGCCTGCACACCAGCCTTGCTGAACAGGGAGGGGTTTCCAGCTTGAGGGTCCTGGCGAAATCCAGCTCTGGCAGGTGTCATCGTGAAACATCTGAATGTAGGTTGCAGCTACCAACAGGGTAAGGAAATAGTGAATTCAGATTTAACAGGCAATTAAACACTTGATTTTGCAGGGTAGTGAATGGAGAGTAATTCACAGAGCAAAAGGCAGCTGGAGGTAAGCAAGGGTGTTTGGGGCTCTCCCTAGGAAGTGTTTTTACCCTCTGTGAGCTGCTTAGTCAGTGCTTCCAGCAACTGCTTGCTGCACGGGCTTTGCTCCAGCACATAGAAAGAGAGAGGAAGATGTGTCCTTGCCACTGTCTTGATGCTCTGCTGCTGAGTGCCAGCTCCTGTGTCAGCAGCACTCTGTCAGCAACGTCACTTATCCCAGCCGCATGTGCCTGCCGCCAAGGCAGGATTTGCAATTTAGCATTTCCTTTCATTTTCTTTCAGCCCCAAACTATCTGCTGACCTTGCAACAACCGAATTTCTTGATCCCACAAGTGTTTGTTGGCCCAGAGTTTATTGAATGCCATTATGGAATGCATTTCTGTCATCCAATTGCCTCCATTTCTGGGAACCTTATGGTGGCTCCTAAATGACTTTAAAGAAGCTGAAGCTGTTTAGTGTGGTTGACTTGTTCAGCCCTCGGCATCACAAGATCGCTAAAATATGTTATCCTGCATCAAGTGTCTGGTGTTTATGTGTGCACTAAAATGAAATGGCAGTCATTGTTCTAGCACCACTAAGGACATGCCACTGGGAATGCAAACAGAAGGTCAAGGGGACAAGGCTGCCTGCCGCTAATCATGCTGAAGAAGTCAAGCTGATAGCTGAGAAAAAGACTTTAGACAAGAACAGCATCTTAAAGATATTTGCAATATTGGAAGTGAATATATATTTAGCATTAAGTTGTTTTTTTGAGGATAATTCAATTTTGCTCACCTGAAGAAGATAAGCTTTTTTATGCCTCCTCCTATTCTTACTATTCTAAAACCGGGTGTAAATACTCAAGTAAAGTATGAGGGTGTTTCTTTTTTACATCTTCCACGTAAAAATCTGAAAATACACCATAAATAAAAATTATGTGATAATCGCAAAGATTTCTTTGGTGTTATCCTTCCCACTCCCACAAAAAAAAAGGCACTTTGAGTGTAGATAAAATGTTTCTTTTTGCATTTTTTTAAATTTACATCAGAAATGGCAATCCATTTGCTAATGTATTTTCTGTGCATTTTAAAATATTGAATAATCCCACTGAGAAAGAACAAATATTTACATAAAATATGCATGTAGATGTGCACACTTTGCTAATATGATAAGCAAATTTCCTCATAATGTGCACTTGCACGTGTTGCATCATCTGAAGCATTTTTCTTGTACAAGTGGCATTGGGAAGCTGAAATTATAACCTTTTTATTTTCTGCTTTGGGATTTTACATCTTATAAACTCCTTCTTCTTTGAGAAAAATTACTAAAGGGCTGGCATGCAGAACCTTTTAGAATATAAATATTTAATAGTTAAAGGTTAAAAGTGTGCAAGATACACATTGAAAAGGCAATTGAGAAAAATGTTCTTCCTTGGGTTACACACAGGTTGTAACCTTGAGTAGCTTGAAAACAAATGCTGTTCTGCTGTCTATAAGTAAATGGGAAGAATACTCCCTTACTTACCCTGCAGCGATAGTGTGACTAACAGAGCCATTCAGAGTCACTGAGTGTTTAAAACATTTCTACAAAAGGGAGTTACAGCACTCTGATCCTTCCTTCCAGGAACTAATAAAACAGACTGCATGTTAAATGCTACCACATCTCCTGCGCTTCTGGGAGAAGAACAAAACCAAGCTGCTGTCAGGGTTATAAAGGCTGATGGGTTGTTATCTGGTAGATAAATCAAGCTCTTGCTGACCTTATTTGCACCGAGGGGCAATATTTTTGTAAGGCTGAACTACTTACAAACACTTTCTCCACTGAATTAAATATACATATGGTTTCCCAGGCAGGCGTCCTACAGAAATACTTTATTACAGATACTTAAATTATCTGAGGAAAACGCTGTGCTGCAGTCACAGCACTGGACAACATCTTCATGTTGTAAAGTGGAATTTCTGTCATGTGAGACTGGGTGCCAAACCTTTGCTTAAGACTATCTGTTGGATGATACTTCTCCTTCAAGCCACACAGGGTGACCATTTCTAGTACCACTGCCCTTCTGGCGACTGAGCCTGAAGTTTCATTTTGGCCTGTAAAACTGCAAAAATGAGCATTTATTTAGCAATAAAACACTGGCTGGGTAGCACAGGCTCCACAGATATTGCAAGGGATCATGTCAAGTTCATGGTAAGATGGGAATACATTGACATTGCCTTTTTAAGAAGTCCAAACAATGAAATCCCTTAAACTATCCTATCTTTTGAACCTGAATAAATGGAGACATACGTGATGTCTCCCAGCCCTATCTTTCTGTTCTCCCTCAGCTCCGTTATTTTTCTCACATACAGTACAGACAGCTTTTAGCTCCTTTCCTTCCTGGCTCTTTATGTGTAGCCTCTGCTGTCAGAGTGCATCTGCCTCGCACCTCACTTTCAACCTTTTACATGTCCCTCTTGGCCTTCTACCTCCTGCTGCCACTGACTGCTTGAAATCGTACCTAATACACCCTGGGCTATTTGGGTCTTCTTTTCCTCTGTTGCTTTCATGCCCTTATTTCCCTTTTTCCATCCTTGTTTCCTCTTGACTGCTTCTGGCTTCTTGAATCTTGCTCTTTTCACCAGTGTGAACGTTTCACCCAAGTCTGTCTACACTGAAAATAAATAAATTTACATTTCTTTTATATTCGATGAAAGTCTGGGTGAGTGCAATTGCACAGCATGTTACGATGTATTTATATAAATGTAATTATTAATGCACTGAGGAACTGCACTATCAAATCATTTGGGGACTAGCTCTTATAGGGTGTAGAGGAATGTTTATTTCAGAAACAAACATTTTTTGTTTGTTTCTGAAAGTGAACTTTAGCATAGAAATGTCAGTATCTTGTACACTAGGGCTTCCCTGTGATCACCTGGCTCCTTCCCTAGCAAAATGAGAGAGGAACAAGGTCATCATAACCTCTTGAAATCTCCTAAACCCCTATAATGAGTCATTTTGGTGTGGTGACCCTTAGGGTGGTCATAGCGAAGGTATAATTATGCAACAGAGAAATGCATGGAAGAAAAGGAAACATCTGTACGGATATACTGCAGAAAGAAAATGATACTGTCCTGCATGACAAAAATATTGACGAACACGCTTATGCCATAGATAAGGGATTACCATATTCAATAGAGCTGTGAAAACATTTTGAATAGACTCCAAGGAGTGTATTGCATATTTAAAGTAAGTGTATGCTGCAGGTACAGGATCTAGCAATGTCTGATGGAATAGAAAGTCTCTGTAGCCATCAATCTGCAAATGCACAGCTGTTTCCCAGCGTGAAATAATCACACAATATAAAAAAAAATGCTCTACTTGAATACATGACTTTTTAGTAAGCACATGTGTTGCCAGTCTGGAAACGCACAAATATTCTGATTTGCCATCATCCCTTTTGTATCACTTTTTGCATGCCTTCAACATGCATGATCTTATGTTAAATTTATTACTGATTTCCACTGAGACCTAATTGAATGACAGTGAAAAGTATTCTTTTTTTGCCCTTGTTTGAAGGTGATGGTTCTTTCCTTTCATCACCTTCTTTTCTCTCATCTGAGAATACTTTCTTCCTTTTCTCACCTGTTTGCAAGTATTCAGCTGGGCAGTTAATTGTTGGCAACTCCCAAAATATTGTATGCACCTGTTCTTGGTAACTTTTGATAACCTAAAGAGCTCTATTTTTTGTGCTGAGAATGTGTCATTTGAAAGTTTTGCTTTTTAGTTTTAAGCCCTTATATGTGCTGAGAAGAAAACCCATGAAAATGTAAACTTTACTAGATTCAAAAACTGGATAGCGTTAATTCAGACTCTAACTGCTCCCTCCTTTGAGTCTTAAGATGGTGTTGTTTCTCACCAATAAATTCTCAAAACTGTTAAGGCAGAACAAGTGAAATAGTGATAAAATGCAGGGAATGCAAACTCCTTTCCATGTGACTGCTCAGTCTAATCAGTGCAAGTCACATCCTTCTCAAGGAGGTCTTCCTCCTCCCAATAGTGGCACAAAGCCTGTCCTTGTGTCATGGGGGACGCTTTACACCTTTCTGCAATGGCAACGGTTTTTCTTTCATACACAGGGCTACTGAGAAGAATCGAAAATAGTGCCTTAGCCTGGGCCATTCACTAGGCTTACAGGGCTATCATCCTCTGCTTGACTACCGCTCTCTTTACACTCAGCCTCCTATCTATGAAGGGCAAACGATGAGGTATGAGAAATATATTTCAAGTAGTTTAGCCTTGAAGTCTAGGCCTGGGTTCAAGATCATGAGAGGTGTTGTTGTTGGTCTTCTGGGAAATAGACTGCTCATCAGTGGATATTGGAAGATGAGGGCCCGCAAAATTAGGGAGATAAATGAGGCTGGGATGACAGTAGAGAAGGCTGAATGCTAAGGGTCTGCATGGTAAGTGGAAGGTCTAGATGGCAGACATGTTTATACACAAATACCATTTTTTTCCAGAAAAAGAAAAAAACAGCTTAGCATTTGAGTAGCAGCTAGTGTCTCCTGCCTCCGTGGGAAAAGAGTATTTTCTTCTCTTCTATTCAGTGAAGAAGCCAGTGAAGAGACATAAAAGCTGAGACTGTGTGAAGTGCAAGGGATGCCTGTCCTTTGTGGGCATCTAACTAGAAGTGTTTAAACAAAGGCAGGCGAGGTCTACTTATAGGTTGAACTTAAAAGCCTGCTGATTCTCTTCAGGCAGGACTAAAGGGAATTTTTTTTCTTTATGGCTTTCAGTTTATAAGCCTTCTATACATAAGTGATGATAACTGAGAAGAAAACCACTGTACATATTTGAGAGTTTTAAAAGAATACAGAAACTGAAATTTCTGTACTCATTCAATGTTTTGTAAGTGGGGAGAAACAGAAACAGGGAGGTTAGTGATTGTTTCTCTCACTGTGATTTTCTGTCACAAGTATTTACACAGCAGTGGTTCTTGCAATTGAGGAGTACAAACACGTATGTGAAAGCAAACCAAGATGACTGAATCCCAGAAAGAGAAACCTTTTATCTTGTTAACTGGCTGCATGCATAAAATGAACACATTTTTAACATGTGCTGTCATGCGTCAGTAAGATTGATGCTGACTTCATGGAGCTTTGTCTTTTAATCATGAAGATGAGGGTATGTGTTGCAGATAATAGTCTTTGTGAAACTGATGTGGGAGTTGTGCTATTAAGGGTGCTTTCAGTGCTATGATGGTATCATATATATTTGTAAATTATCATACTTGTTTGGTTTTCTTTGTACTTGACCTTGCTTCCCTTAAGTTTAAGCTGATGGGAATTGTTCCATTTGGAAGGAGGTTGATTTCAAATAAGTGCATCTGTTTCTACATTTACATTTAAATAAGTAGAAGTGAAAGTAACCTGTTTTCAAATGAGAGCAAGGTTCATCCGTGTCCAATACAGAAAATAGAAGAACGTAGTGTTTTTCTTCGACTGAGCTTACTAGTGAAAGACTCATAAGGAGACTCCGGATTTATGGCAATCATGTGGGTTTAGTGTTTGGGTGACCTGGCTGCTGGCAGGAGGGAGGAGATCAATACGTTGTTGGTGCAATGAAAAATACTGTCTGCTAGTGTCAGCTTGTGATCATACAGTACTAATTAAATGCAATTAAATGGTAAGGTCACATTCCATTGGCAAATAAGAAATACTTCCTTTTCTTCTATTTCCATGCTTTGAAAGTGTGTGAAATTATAATCTCCAACTAACAAGCAAAGCTGCGATTTCTTTCTTTTGAAAGCGTGACTGACTTTGATGGATGTGAGCAGCAACAAAAAAAAGTTGTTAAATGTTAGCATCAAAAGTGGAGAAAAATGTCTATTTTGACCAAAAATGAGAGAACAATGTTTAGGTGGATTATCATGATGGGATGTTTAAAATTTCCTAATAAAATATTCCAGTCTGTATCAGAGTTAGAGAAGGTCCAGCTTTTCTGGAATATGGAAAAAAAATGCCCATTGGATGCATTATGGAGGAAACAGGTATATCTCCAGAAAGTATCTTCATTGTACATGTTCTGGTTGTACCTAACTGCCAAATGGTAATGGAAGATTTATGCAATTTCATTTTAAAAAAAGTGTGTTATCAGTTGTTGATAGCACAGGTCTAGATAATATTCCTCCTTTGAGATGCTGAGGTTCTCTCCTTGGTCTGGGAGATCTTGGCTTGTGGAGAGCGGCGTTAGGTGACTGTATCAATAGCCACACAACCATAACAAATGCAAAAGCAGAACCACATCAAGAAATAATTCAAAGATTGCATGGTACTACATGAGCGCCTGAAAACCCCGTGTCCTCAAGATGTGGCATGTCATCTTATTGAGCATTTTACAAGCTAAAGAAATCAATTTGACTTGCCTGAATTCCTTTGATATTTTGATAAATATTTGAAGACCTTGTTATTTTAAATAAAAGACATTCAAGAGACAACTTGTACTTTGTAGTTTAGAGAGGGAGTTGTCGAATTTTTATAATCTTTCCTTTTCTAAATTATTAATGGGTGATTTTATGGAGGTAAGTAACCCTCCTGGACTGAAATGCTTTGTTGTGCTGAGACATGGAGCAAGGTGAGGGGTGGTCAGGCAGCTGAGGATGAGGACGGGGAACCGCTGATTTCACCTGGCCCTGCACCGGGCAGAGCTTGTCTCGTGGGGCAGCCTTCGTACAATGGGTTCAGTGCCTGGGTGGGACGCACGGGAAACTGCGCTCACCTCGGGTGGCCCCGTGCCCCTGAGGAGAGCGGCGACCACCGCCACCTGGGGCTGGTCCCAGCAGGGAAAGGGAGGAGCACCCGGTGCACCCCTGCCTCTTGGCATGGACTCATGTCCCCGCATCCCGAGAGGTGATGGCTTGGCATGGCCCTTGGTGCAGCCATTCATCTGCAGGAGGCGGAGGGAGGGAAGGTGATGGCAGGAAGGGAGATGACATCGTTCATCAAGATGGTGGTGGCTGAGGGAGAAGGCGGCAGCTGCTCACTGCCACTGGCAGTTTTCTTGGTGAGGTGGCTCAGAGCACCAGAAATAACCCTGGTTTACTGCTTCATTTTTCATCTAACAGGTTGTCACTGGTGTATTTATGTCCCTTTTCCCCCCTTAGGTGCAGGCAGGAGATATAATCACCTCAGCACTTCAATATTCCTCAAAGCTAAACAGGGTAACCAGCCTTTGCTGGTCACCAGAGGTGGGGGAGCTTGGCCATTAAGACAGGCATTGTCACTCTTCGTTTTGGGACACATTGTTTCTTTTTCACACTGGGGAAGGTAACACTGTATTGTTACTGTAGCTTTGCTGTGGGCAGGGGTGGTGGCTGCAGCCTGCCCTTGTCCCCGTCTGAGAGCACGCATCAGCCCCAGCTCGCTGACAGTGAAGAGGGCAGCTCCTCTTCTAGCATCTGTATCAGGTGTTGGCATCCTTCCTTGGAGAGCTGGAGCAGGCTGCCAGGAGGACACAAAATCAGCTGTATCCAAATGCCCAACTGCTGGTGCCACAGGAAGCTGTGGTACACTCCTGTGGCAGCCATCGTGTCCTATACAGCTGTGACAATTACTGTACTGGTGCTGCTACCAATCAGTCTGGGATCTGGCTCTGGTTTCATCCCCAAATCTGTGTCTGGAGGGAAGAGAGTGTCCATCCTAATGTGGTCTTTATGTCTTTTTTGATTTTTCTCTGAAAATATGCCTTTATGAGTAACTTGTTTTTCACAAGCATCTAGAAAAATAAACCTTCAGTTTTCTAAAATGATTCCTTAACTGAAAAGCCTGCAAAAAGCAAAAATATCTGGGTTACATTCACTACAATATTAGGGAAAAATATGTTTTTAGGTGTCACAGTACTTTTTTTTTGTATATATAATACACACAAATTTTTATAATAACAACTTTAGGTAAGTTTCCTAGTATTTAAATTGTGTATGGCATAAACATAATTAAAACTGTTGTTAATTAAAATCTGTTGGAGCATTACTACTCAAAGTAAAGTGATGGAGCAATTGTTAAAGCAAGGGCTTTTTTTCAGGGAGTCTACAAGAAACTGGAAACAGCTCTGTAAAAACTTGAGGGGGTTGTGGCTCTTGCAGTCCCTCAGGACCGTTTGGAAGATCCATTCATCGTTTACTTATTGTACTGTTGGCACAATAAAAGCCAGCAAAATTTAAGTTCTCTGTCAATTTGTCACCGAAGATAATGGAAGAGGGGGATGAACCTAAGTAATTGTGATAGAGGAGTGATCTGCTTATTTTTTGTAGTAATGAGATACAGCTGAAAAGAATTTATGTTCCAAATTAGCATGCAGGAAGGTACGGAATGCAAAGCAGCTCTGTTAAAATAAGTGACTTCAAAAAGCCTGACAGTGAATATTTATTAACTGTTGTGCTCAATAGCACAGTAACAATGCTCTTTTAAAAACTTTCTTATCTTGGTGTTATAGTGGGTAACAGTTCTGAAAACAGCTGGTTGATCACAGCCAGGAAAGTACAGCTTTCAGAACAGAGACACATGAAAGCAAGAGATCAATATGTACTTTGAGAAGCTTTATTTCAGTGTACTTTTTTAAGCTAGGTAAACAGATGAGATCTTGCAGATAGTCAGTGTATAGCTGGGGAGGCAGCTAAAGAGATTTAAACATGCTTTACTTTCAGCTTGAAGCTTCAGATATGGCTCAAGCTTCAGCAAGGTTACAGTCTATTCCAGTAGTTTCCAGAGCCTTGTTCTTCATGTTCATTGCTGCGTAGAGCACTCTTGATTCTCTTTCTTGTCCAGGTAGTTTAATATAATGAAAGTATGGGCTATTAACTGACAAGAACTGTGGAATATTGAAAATGGTGTTTCCAATGTAACTGCGGTAACGTCATAAAGAAATTTCTTGTAACTAATGCAAAATTGTTGTCTTGAGAAAAATATGCTGTATTGAAGAAACAATTGTTTTCCCATTATATTATATAATATTTTAAAGCAATATTATTGAAAACCAAAATGTCACTTACTAAACCAGTGACTACATAGGTGACTGGTAGTTGCCAAGCAGTAATTATAAGGGGAAAAATAATTGTCCAGTGGGGATTTGTACTTTGATGACTAATTCAGGCTTCCTTTATTTCAAATGTCTGGTCAAGTTTCACTTCTGTTGCTTACTGCTTTCTCACTTCCCTCATGCTTACATTCTCCTCCCATCATGTTTCCCCAGTATGGAGTCCTGCTTAGCACCTGGTAGGCTTGATTTGTAACAGAAAATAAAGTAGCTACAAAGCAGAAACTTTCTCATGGGAAGCTGCTAAATTAGGGAAGTTGTGTTACTTTTGTGAGATGTAGCCCAGACAGAGGGAATGGAGATATTTGACTTCCTGACTCTACTCCTAACATCATAATCAGGTTTTTTTTTTAATGTTACAGGCTTTGTCACCCTTCCCCCACAGGAATCCAAAGCGTTCTTGCCAAAGTTGAGAAAGCATTTATAAGTCAGTAGAGACTTGTGCTATGTTTCAGACTAAAGGAGGAAAAATAACCAACAGAAAAACAAGATAAGGAACACTTGGAGAAAAGAAGCAAGTTAAACATAATGTCAATAATGTAACTTTGTTAAGAAAAGAGATAGCCATTGTACTATGATATAATGTAATGGGAGCATTTTCTGTAAGGACAGAAATTATCCTTTTGGTCTCATTAACACTGGGAAGACTAATAACTACTGTATCTGGTAATAGACATGTCTTAAGAGAAGCATGAATCAGAAAAAAGCTTTCCATAAGAGAGCAGCAGAACCATGGAAAGTGCAAGAAGCATGAGCAGAGTTTCTTCAAAGAAGGAACTGAGTTGTCCCATCTAGAGAGGAGAATACGTAGTGTAAAAACAACTGTAATGGGTCACAGCTTGGTTCGGTGAACTCTCTTTAATGGTGGCCCACAGCAGAAGCCTAGTGTAGAAACTGGGCAAGAGTAACTTGGTACTTTTGCAGAATGCCATGGAAGCTGGCAACACTTCTGGAGCTGTGGCACATCATTTTCTTGAGTCAGGGGTGGTGGCAGCTAACTAAAGGGCTGTAGAAGTCTTCAAACATATGGGACTGCTGTGGGTAGGAAAGAAATACCCTGCTATTCATGTTTGCTCGGTGGTTGTAAACTTGCAGGTGTAAATTTTGGCACAGGAGGTACAGGTAAGCTTTCAGAACAGCTATGCAAGCTAGAGATAGTGAAGTACTAGCAAGGATTGCCAGGCAGAACATACAGCCTTTATCCTCAGTCATTTTTTAAAATACTAGCCAAACTAAGTCATCTTGGTGCAGGTACATCCTGGAATAGGTGCTGGAGTACGTTACCTGTCATTTTCTGTTGCATCTTTTGACCACTCATCAAAAATTCTGTGTTGCTGTTTGGCAGCTCTAATTTTAGTGAAGACTTTTTTGTGCAGTACCAGCCTCGTCCTGTTCATGTGGCTGTTAATGTACTTTCCGTGTACAGATGTTGTTCAATAGTAGTGCTTGTTCTGCCTCTTTTCCCTTTTATTAATAAAATTAAAAAGATGAGTGCTCAATTTGCTCTTATCTTTTTGTCAGATGCTTGAAAACTGTTAATGAAATGTACAATTATTGAGTGTTCTTGTAAATTAAAATTATATAAAATACATCTTTACATTTACTTTATTCTTTTCAGTCAACTAGGTAGGTATATCTAAACCACGGGATGTAGAACTAAGTCAAGGCTTTGATCACTGCATGTCTCAGGAGAATTCAAGTGCTTGTTTAACTTCAGGTCGTCTCCTGTGAGTAGTTGTAATATTTCCTGTCATCTTGAATATTTATTTGTAGCCTATGTATCTATGGGAGTTAGGTGCTTAGGCAGTTTCATCTTTGTGCCTCTGTAAATCTGATTGTCTTTGTTCTCTTTGATCAGATGCAAAGGGTGATGGTGATGTGTGTGCCAAACAATAGCGCACCTCCCACCAGTCTTAGCGGGAATGCTGGCTCCTGAAGTTAGCAGTAGAGGTAGCTAATAAAAGGACTCCTTTGCTCAGCTGTTACAAGCTTGTTTCTTTATCTTGAAGTCCTAGAGTTGATTCTACCAAATCACCATAATTTCTGTATAAGTTCAGTCACAAAGAATGTCAGAGGAACAGCCATGTGCTGTGTTTGGTATTCTGAAGTTAATGTTCCGCATTTTATCTGATTCAGATTCTTACATCTACAGGAAAAAAAAAGAGAGACATAGTAAAATGTACAGGAAAAAAGATGGAACAGTGTTTCAGATGCTGCTGTTGTCTGTAATCAGTTGGAATGTATTTAAATTCAGCAGCTAAAGAGAGGTGTTCCGAAAAGGTGCTTTGCCCCCTCTGCTTGACAGTCCTGATTATAATGCTTTGTGCTAGTGCTTCATAGTTCTGGGAGCAGGATGCTATCTAGTGTATCCTCTAACTGCTGGTGTAATGGGAAGCATGTGTTTCCTCAGTATCTGCTGCCAGGTGTTGGCAAGCACTCAGGGACTGAGGCCATAACCTTGTCCCTCACTGTTTGGGCGTGCTGCCATTAGGATATGCTGCCAACTTGCACAGTTTTCAGGCCAACTGAGAATAGTAATTTGGTTTTGAATATTTGTAGTTTGCTACTGTTTTCACTTGCCCGTAGATGCCTAAGAGACCAATGTCATGATACCAGGAGGGATTGTCTTAGATTGACACTATTCCTTGCATGTTAGGACCTCTTTTCCACTCCACCTTCTTAAACTGTTTAATTAGGCTGCCTGTGTTAATCTGACAGATTCCCTGAAGAAGCAGCAGCTCTTTTTGAGATACCAATCCACTCAGACATTTCTACAAGGATCTGAGAACTAAAGAAACTTGGAGGAAGCTCCAGTCTGTGTTCCTCCTCTATACCCTAAGTGACACACTGTATCTTCAAGCTGGTATGGTGAGTTCATTCACTCCTGCTTCCTACCAACTTAGGAAGAAGGATAAATTTTGGGCTTCTTGCATTTTTCTCCTCCCCACAGGCTCATCTTCGAGAGGGAAATTTCTGCTGCCATCCTCCCTTTCCTCCTTTATGTTGCTACTTTTTTCATAATGATTGAATATGCTTATTCCTTCTCTTTCACATCCCAGAAGTTCCCTTGAAATGCTCCTTGAATCTTGTGAATGGAAAAAGTAGGGAATTTCATTGTCTTTGCTCCTTGTGATTGGAACTAAAGAGAATTAAGTATCAGAGGGGAGATGATAGTCTTTGTGTGCTACCAGTTATAAGCCTGATCTTTACTGAGGAGTTTTGTAAAGCTTAAGTTGTCTGTTGCCATTGAGTATGATTTGGAAATGTATATAGCAACAATGGCTGTAACTCAGTAATGCAAAAGGTTAGAAAAGCATAAGCTGAAAAAATATCTTTCCTTCTGAGAGAAATTTTGTCTTCAACACACCAGGATTTAGGTTTCTTTCTAGATAATAAGTACAGGAACAGATGTAATAAGTTTTCAGTTGTACCTCAGCCACCTCTGTTGATTTATTGTCAGGGAGTAAGGAAAAGCTGCTGTCTGAATTTTAGCATTCATTCCATGCAGCTAAATACTTAGGTCTGGGATGTATGACTATTCTCACAATAGATTTTTACTTTAATAAGATATTATGAAATGCAGATGAACATTTCGTTAGAGAAAAGTATTTCAAGTCAAGTTTTTTATCTGTTAATCCAGAGTTTATGTCTTAATTTTACCATTCTAAGCCTGAAATCCAGCTCCTTTGTAGTACAGTGAAATCATGGTAATTCTAGGATTACTCCAAAGCATCCAGTTGGCTTTTTGGAAAGATCATACATTGCTCTCATTTTCTGCTCATCAGATAAAATCCCTTGCTCTTGTCTATCATTACTAGCAAAGGCTAGTCATAAGAGTTCTGTGCTCTTGCGGGTGGAAAAAGATTGCAGATAGAAAATGAGGGAGTTAACTCAAAACATTTTGTTTTGTCTGTGCACAAGTATTTTCCTTTTAAACATGTACCACTGGAGAACACAACTGCAATTTTTTTGTTTGTTTTTAGAAGAAACATGAATAGAGAAACTGTATTTCTCTACTGTAGAATTTTGAGTTGGGTTCCTCTCTAACAACAGTACTTATTTCTCCTTGATTTAAGAGCTCTTAGGGCTACTTAGTGATAGAGGTGAATTCTAGATGGTTTTTAAAAAGCTTAACATAGTATTTGCATGTAATAAAAGATAACTGTTTGGAAATTAAGAATTCTTTCACCTTGGTGAGGATTACAGGTTTTGAGGTAGTTATTGAGAGTTAAGCAACTCCATGCTTCAAAGCTGGTTGGGTGTTCATGTGGGTGAACTTAAAACAACGCCTTCCACCTAAGTTTGGCCTTGAGGTTATAAATATTTTTCCTTGTAGTGCAGGCATTGCTGTCATTATCCTTGCTTTACACCCTCATAACTTGTAGTAGTTGTAGCTATTTCTTAAATTAATCTAGAAACTTCAGATGGTGTTGAATGCTTAGTAGTATACAAAATAATGAAGCTGGGACATGGTAGGATTTGATGTTCTTGGCTCCATTTTAAGTGGTAATTCTATGGTAATTCTAAGGGGTGACAGGTGGGTATTACTAGTGACAAATGCTTTACCTGTTGAGTGCCATGGATAGTAACAAGGCAGGCTTCCCTACACAGCCCTGACAGCCTGACTTAGGGCAATCTTATGGGATGAGGAAGATATAACTTGTGCACAAAACCCTTTTCTGTGCCAGTAAGACTTTTCAGCAGAGGCAGTAAAAGCGATGAGCCTGTGTATCTCATAGAAACTAAAGTCTGTTAATGTCCACAGGGAATGGAACAGGCTTCACTGTTTATGGTCTTGGTGGAAATTCCATATTGGCAAACAGCAAGAGATGCAATTTCTCCACTTTTAACATGAAAGATTGGTTTGTGTCTGGCTTCAATTCAAAGTTAAAGCTCCAGGGAGACTATTTATTTGAAACTTTGTTCTTTGCCCTGCTAATCCGTCCTTTAGAATGATACCTAAAAGCTCTACTTCTGCTTTATTTTTCTCCCTTTTTATAGAGGATGCATCGATGTAACAGTCATTCCTTCTCAATCTATGTATCCTGGGAATATTGTCTTCCAAATGGAAAGCAAAAGTTTGCATGCACAGAGATTGGTATCCTGTCCTTAATTGTCCATTAGGTAGAAATTATCAGGAAAGTTTTTCTTAAAAAATTTGTCATCACGTGTGCCTGGGATGTGGGAGACTGAAATTCATACATACAATTTTGAGCAACCACTTGAATTCAGGTCCGTGATGTTGGGTANTCCATCAGCTGAGGCTTTGCTTTTTTTAGGGATATTTATTAGGGTGGAAAGTATGCAGAGAATTAGAGAAGGTGCCATAGCTCAGTGGAAAAGAGCTGTGAGATCCCTGGGATCTGCAGGTGATTTGGGTGTAGATTTGACTTTTTTCCCTTCACTTTATGTGAGAAGACTGTCTGACATTATACTGCAAACACCTGTAACTCCTCGGTTGCGGAAGAATGTTTTTTTACCACCTACTGAATGATCATTCTGGTTTTGTAACAACAAATTTTAATATATTGGACTTCCATCAAAGTCTTTATGCAAGGTTAAGATGCCTAATTAATGAGGTCTAAGGAGACTACAGGTAGAAGTTGTGTACCAGAATGCAAGAAATATTAGTTATGAAGTATAAATGGTATACAGGACCTATATGGCCAAACTTATTCTCTGACCCGGTAGTTAAGGTACTTGCACATGTTATACTGTAGCTTGCTACACAACAGATATGTGGAGTAAGTGGAGTGTGCAGAACAAAATTTGATTTAGGAAGGTGTGTTGCATTCATAAGGTACTTTGTGTTCACTGCACAGGTTACCTCTCAGCTATTTTTGTAAGAGTTTGTAGAAGCTGCTTTGAATGTCTCAGAAGGACTTGTTTGTAAAGAGGAGCCATGTAAATGGCCATCTAGTATAACAGCTCCCGAGAGACTTAACAGCACGTGTCCTGAAGTTTCATTAGCTTATATCCTCTTTAGGACTGTTTGTCTTTTTGTGTAATTCAGTGATCCGGTCTGCCTCATTTACTGTGTCCCTACACATGTATGCTAAAATGACAGATTCTAAATATTTTTTAGAAAGAAGGGGGAAAAAAAACACTGTCTGATACAAAATTTCCTATGTTTTTTTGGAAACAAAATCTAATGTGGGAAAATGGCCTTTGCCCTATGATATGGTAACAAGAAATACTGATTTAACTTTAGATTGTCTACTGGTTCAAAGCCAGCACTGGCTTCCAGAAGGGTCATTGCTCAGCCTTTTAATCTTGCTGGAGAACTCTCCAACATACCAGGAAGTGAGGAACAATATTTACATAGTAGCAGCACCAGAGGCATCCAGGTGGAGATGAGGGTGATGTTCTGGACACTGGTAACCATGAACAAATGCCTAGTGTTCCCCAGAGAATTTGTGATTTATGGCTTTTGAAAACGTTACAGCACGCATTCAAGATTTCTTGGAGCCAAAGGAAACGTTAGATCCCTGCGAGACAAAGTACACCTTATAGTAGAGATGCTGTGATGTGACCTTTCTGGAGAAAAATGCATTTGGAGAGGTTCTTCAAACTGTTCGAGTGATCTCTGTGCATTCACTGGCCATGTTGAGAAAACAATGTGCTGTAAACATCCATTCAGCGTGAAATAAAAAGGGGAAAGCCTAGAAGAGAGAAAAATAGCAAGTGGCAAAGCAGCAAATAATGAAAAGATAAATTAACATGTATTCCAGAGAAGCACTGGATAGATTCTTTTTCATAAGCAAAGCAATCCTTTTTGTGAATAGGGGGGCGCAGTTCCTGTCTATTATTGTTTCTCCCATCTGTAATTTAATAAGCATTTTCCATCTTATTCCTGTGACTAATCATAATTTAAAAAAACAGGAAGACATATTAAGTGGTGGAAGAGCTGGATCCTTTAACAGAAAAAACAATCAAGGTAGGTTGCAATGGAGTGACTTCCCTTCTCCTAAGGGAAGGGCAGAGATGACTTGGATCATAAGCATTCATTATATTTCAGCACAGTATGAGTATGTTCAATCTCAGTGTGGGTGGAGTAAATGTTCACCATATGAAATCTGTTGACCTTCACCTGTAGGTTTGAAGTGAACACTAATGATTCTGTTGCATAGTTATTTTTCCAGAGAGAAATCTTTTTTACGCAGGAAATGGTTTTAAGGTCCTTTGCCACTTGAAAGCAAACTTTAATAGTTGAGTTTCCACTGGTACTGAAATAAAACTGTTGAAGGCCATAGGTCAAATATCACAATAACCGTATAGGCAACTCTTGGAAGAACTTACTGCAGGAAAACATGGAGCATTGTATTATTTAGAGAGGTTTTCCTCTTGCCTGGTGACCCAGCTAGGAGCAACAACTCTGTACAAATAGTCACTACTGTGCTTCCAGCTTCAGACGGGAATCCTGATTAAACACGATGCTGCTTGGACGCATGAGGTTTCCCAAGATAAACACTAGGCAGAGAGGGTTTAGCAAGCAGTAAATACCACTGTACGCTGTGGTTGAGTGGGGGATGGGCTTTATTGCATCCTGTGGTACCAGAATCCTGTAAAGTAAACACAATTCAGACAAGTATGAGATTTTTTTTAAACTTCTAGAGAATATTAAAAAGACTAGAAAGTAAATTAAAACCTCATATTTTTAGTGTTAGCTTACTAGTTTGAATGTTACCCTCTGGCTAGCTCTAGTAATACAATTAACCTATAAATCTGGAATCTGGGAGTCCTATGTGCTTGTTTTATTTATGTTGCTACCTTTGGGGTTTTTTGTTTGTTTGTTTGTTTTTTGGGTTTTAGGGTAACATGAAAGTAGCCACTTTAGAAACAGAGTGCTGCTTGCGACTTGCGCTTCTCTATTATCCTGCTTTGGAAGAACAGATGAGAAACAAATTCAAGCAATGTAGTCACTGTACGTACAGCCAAAAAAAAAAAA
>VZTO01025092.1:0-14104 GCA_013400615.1 Syrrhaptes paradoxus | reverse complement strand
AGAAGAAAAAAAAAGAAGGGAAACAAGATTTCATCTTGCATTGCTCCTCTGAAATGAGTCTTAGAAAGGATCTCATTAGTGAAAGGTTTCTTCACAGCACAGAAAAGTAACTTATTAGTCATAAACTATACCAGAAAGAGAAGCATATGATGCTGCTGTGTTTCAGATGGAGACAAGGGAGCATTTCAAGTGTCACTGATCCTTTTTCTACTGTCAAAGTCTACATCATAAGCCTAGATACCAAGACGAAAATTAAGAGGAAATAATAGAAAAGCATTTTCTCCAAAAAAACATAATCTAGAATAATAGAATCATCAAAACATNATATATTGGAAGGCCTGAGGATGGTCTCCCCAGAGTCGCCTTTTCTCCAGACTGAACAATCCCAACTCCATCAGCCTATCCTCATAGAAGTGGTGCTCCATCCCTCTGATCACTTTTACTGCCCTCTTCTGGGCCTGATCCAACAACTCATATCTTTCCTGTACTGAGGACTCCAGACCTGGATGCAGGTCTTTCATATGGCTCATATTTTCAACTTTATTCTTCTGGTGGAGAGTGGCATGTGTTATGAAATGAATCTCCAGGAATAAGACCACATGATTAATGCTTACAAGCACTAGCAGATAATCAACAGCAGATACAGTATTTTGACAACACTCTTGGGTCTGTCTAAGTCTTCACAACTGTTTAACTCAGAAGGAAAAAAAAACACATTTCCACTGGGTGGATGAGACAGCTGTCTTTGTATTATTTTCTCTTGCTGACTACACTTTTTACCTTTTCTCCTCCTAATGTACAAGTAGAAAACTATCAGTGGTACTGCATTGTTCTGCCTAGGTGGTCTGACACATGCATGTTACCTTCACATTTTAATGATTTAAAAAAAATGAGCAGTGTACCGCAAACAGATCTACTCTGAATAACTATACATTAATTTTACAATGGCTGCTATGCTTTATTTCAGGAAAATAACTTAATGTCAATTAATTTTTTATTGCTTAGCAAATATTGCTTAAACCATGTTTGTGTTGCAGCTTACAGTATGCAATGTAACTTAAAATTTAGTAAGAATTCCAGAATTAAATTTGTAGAAATTGTCAGGAACCAGACGGCTGGCACTGATTTGTTTCTCAAACGTAAGAAAAGCAGATGAAAACATAACCTACACAGCATGACAATTCTATATGTTTTCACCTACACAGCTCTTAATCTGTCTTGGACACCCATCCTCAGTACAACAGAACAGATCTTACTGCTGAAGGCAAGTAGTTATCGTGGGATGCTTCACATAGCTCCTTCAGGCTAAATGAATATTTAAGTATTCTCTTCTAATATGAGTTTTGAAACCAAGAATTTTATTCAAAAACTATGCATCATATAGCTCTTATTAGGTTTTTTTGATAATTTTTTTTTTAACAATAGCTAATGACACCAAAAGTATAAACAAACCATAGGCTTCTGCAATACATGCAAAAACCTGGTATCAACAGGTTTTGTGAAGAAAAGAGTATGTTTTTAATTGTGATGTTTACATAGAGACCTTTGGTGAATAAAATCAAGCTCAGGACTATAGAGTCATTTTACAGCTACTGTAAGATAAGAAGAGTGAATAGCTAACTCAATATACTGACATGAGCTCTAACAATTGCTATTTAAAAAACAGTGTTTGAAATGAGCAGTATTCAATGGAACAGAAAGGTATTACTCTGGGAATAAGAGGTGAAAAGCTGAAGTCCAATTGGTAAAAAAAAAAAAAGGTAAGAATGTGTAAATGGGGGGAAGGATATATAAACAAAAAAATATTATCTGTTTCATCACCAAATGGAAAAAGTCATTCAAGTCATACAAGGCATGCCTTTCTATATACTGTTAACTCCAGTGCAGACTTAATCAAATTTATAAAACAACTGAGGTATTTTAGAGGAATAAAACTGCAAATGTTGCATGTACAAAGTATGCTTATTATTTCTCTTCCAGCTTCAAATACTATCTCATTATGCAAACTCAGAGTAAACCAAGAAATTAGTCAGACAGTGCTACTATAATTTACATAGATCATGCCATATGATCTACAACAGATGGAGTTTGAATAGGATACCATGTAGTAAAAGAGTTATCACAGCTATATTTATAACACTATAGTTGACCAAATAAATTCTGCGTCTTTGACCAAAAAAGCAGCTTGCTAAAATAAAAATAAAAACAGTAAAAGAAAATAGTAGAGTTCTGGGCCAACCTGAAATTTATTTCTTCAGGATGCAGCAGTGTGTATTTTCATTTCCATGCAGTGAAAAAAACACGGGCACAAGCCTTCTTTTTTCTTTTGCAACATCAAGAATGTATAGCACTTATTTTAGTTTGAATGTAACAGTCAGACTGCTGTTTGTCTTCTAAATTTTCAGCGTGGTCCAAAACATAGGCTCACAGATTTTCATGCATTTCAGTTTGACTGCAAATTTACTCTGCAGAAGCAAAGGTCAGAGTCCAGTACTTAATTACTACAACCTGACATGCACTAAGGATTCTGTTCATAATTATTGAAAAAGTACATGCATTACATTGAGACTTTCACTTTATTCAAGACATATGTTAATTAAAAGTAAAACATTCCAACACAAGAGCATACACAAATTAATGTATTACAATTTCACTTATTTAACTTTTTAATGAAATTAATTCCAGTTATTATATATTGTTGGTTATACACAAATTAACATATTACAATTTCACTTACTTAACTTTTTAATTAAACTAATTCCAGCTATTATATTGTTGGTTTTTCATTAAAATCGAGTTTAATCAAAACTTTCTCAACAAAAAAGAACTGACAATTTCTTAACAAACTATTAAACTTCTGGAAACTCAGGACACAGGTAGAAAAGAATGAAAAAGATTGTAAAGCTTGGCTTCCCTAAAAGACTACTTAGTTCTTCTCAGAGAAACTGTTGAGTGCCAACTGAGCAGAGTCATAAACATTTTAAGGTTAACAAAAAAAAAATTAAAAATCTGTTCCAATAAGTCACATTAAAACAAAACAACAACAACAAATCAAAGAAAGTTTAGCAATCCTCCTTTAATTAGGGAAAACTAAACACCTAACCATCAAAGAACTAGACTCTCTAGGGACAATTGGAAATGTAGTCTTAGTGGAAGAGAACAGAAGAAATAATAACACTGGGAATCCCTAATAAGTTGATTAATGTTCATCTTTCCAACGCAGGTGAAGGTGCAATGCTTAGGAAGGATCAACTTTGTTGCCATTAATACATTCACATTTGAATAAATTAATATCTGTGATAAAAAAACTTCATGAAAAGGAGTGAGGCTCCTAAAAATAAGAGACATCACATTGTATCAACAATATTAGGACTTGTTAAAACTTAAAAAAGGTACCACAAAACTTGCCCTCTAATAGGTAAATCTGTGATTCAGTCAGGTGGACTTCAAAGCGTTCCTTTTCCTATTATTGTGAAGTCCAAGTATCCTTGAGCCCATCTACCGTTTTCAAGAGAAGATATTTAATTTTCCCTAGGAGTGAGCACATATCTCACTTTACTTAATAGAACCCTTAAATCTGTTAATTGCGGTAATTTAGTCTTTGGTCCATGTGCAGGCTTGTAATTAGTTTCAAAAGATTCATTGAATGTAATGAGATTCATGTGACAGAGATAAAAAGAGATACACCCCTTTGCTGCTTCTGGTGAGAGGTATTGACCATTATGCTGATCCTGATTACGGTGAACTCTTCATCAGCAAGGACAAGAATAATGAGGAGAAGCCAAATTGACAGATTTACAGACAATTAGATGAGGTTAGTTTCAGGTCTTCTAGATGCACAATATGCAATGTCACTTAATATGAAACTGGCCTGTACTTGCTGTAGTTGCTATATACTTCCCCTTGCATTTGTTTCCTGACCGGGGATAAGCTATTTTTATTCAGAGAGACTAAGCACTTCTTCATGTTGGGTCTATTGCTGCCTGTTTATAATCAAGAGTTGAAAAACAACTAACTAGAAAACTTGCAGTCTTTCATGCACACCTCTGTGAGGTCCTTGAAGCAGTTCTTAGCAACTAGTGTTTCCCTTTTCCATTCTTCTGTTCATTTTGTGGAACAGTTTTAGGCATTTCCATATATTCCATATGAACTACACAGAGGAGCCAGAGAAGCTCACAGTGCTTTGCTTTGTTGAGGTTTTCTAGTCATTTTCAGCTGCTTACTATTTTGAAAAATGTTAATCCTTCAAGATTAAATTTTATTGGTGATTGACCCAGGATGATTTTTTTTTTTTTAACATGCATTTTTGTTAATAGATTTCAGCCATTTCTGGGAGGGGCCTAGAGGAAGAAGAAGGGGAGCTGTCTGCCCAAGATAAAAAAAGAAAAGTCTTTAGGCTTTCATAACAGTTTATCTGTGAATGTAAAGAGTGGGGCTGATTATCTTCTTGAATTTGAAAGACAATCTTCCAGTTTTCTGATCAAATTGTTAGCTTTTATGGATTGTGGTTTACACAACTTCAGCACAGAATTCTGACACTGAGCAGTCAATTGTTCCTAATACACTGTTCACATCAGGCATGTGATGTTTACCTTAACGTAAAACATGCAATGCTATATTTTCTTCCTCACATGGAGCCATCCCCATTGTAGTTATTCCATGCCAAGGTGGGACCAAGAACAGGAAGTGGGTAAAAAAAAGGCAAATTTCTCCTCTGTGCTTACTGACCACCTTATTGTTCAGGGGAACAGAAATTGGTTTTTTTACTGAACTCAGAGAACTTAAAAGACAAACTAAAAGTAAGAAGATACAGACTGTAGTTAGATAGATCAGAATTTAATGATAAAGGACTGGAAGAGATACAAAATTCTGTTTCCAAACACAGGCATTTCCCAAGATTCACACCTTGCAATAAAACTTCAATAGCTGGCATGTCTCTTAAAGCGTATTTCCCAGCTTTCCTTAGGTTTTCATTTCTTTATTTATTTTTATGTTTATCTTTATCTGACTTCATGAACCACTTTTGTTCCATAGTTTAGGAAAAAAGAGCATTAAAATCACAGTGAAATCTTCAAAATAGTTTTAGCAAAGTGAAATAAAGGACTTCCTTGTTCTTAGTACCCGGAAATCAGCCAAGAGTCAACAACTCGTCTTAATTGACATTAAAAACATATTGCTAACAATTAACTCTCTCCTGATTCTCTTGATCTTTTCTAGAAGCCTTCAGTGTTTAATCCATGCAAGTGAAGATATGTCACTGTGGTGGTTTAACCTTGTCTGGATGCCAGGTGCCCACTAGGCCCCTCCATCACTCCCCTTTCAGCAAAATAAAGGGGGAGAATAAGATGAAAAACTCATGGGTCAAGATAAAAGAAGTTTAATTAAAGCAAAGGCCAAGGCTATACACAGAAACAAAAGGTAAACAAAGATGTTCTTCTCTGCTTCCCCTCAGTAAGCAATATCCAGCCACCTCCCAGGAAAGCAGAGCTTCAGTATGTGTAGCAGTTGCTCCTGGAGACAAACACAGTAACAAATGCCCCCCTCCTCCCTGCCCCTGGCTTTTATGGCTGAGCTGATGTCACATGGTATGGAACAGCCAATCCGGGTCAGCTGTCCCGGCTCCGCCCCTCCCAAGCTGTGTTATAAACACCCTGTGAGCTGCCAGGGTAACACTCAGCACTGGGAGGGCTGCTGTGGGGGTATAAACCCAATACAGTCACTAAAATGTAACTCCTAGTGCCCTTTGAAACCAAAGCAGTTCTTATGTTAAGTTCCATGATTATTGTATCAAGTTTGTATTTTTTTTTTTAGTATTCCAGTTACATATGAATCCTGTGGCGAGAGAGTATATGATTCAGTAATACATTAGAAAAGGACCAATTAGAACTGAAAGGTGATGGGATAAATGGCTCATTTTCTTTTAAGCTCTTCTTATTCACTTTAAAAATGCAAAATTTATTAATTACCTATATATGCTGCAGTAATGCTTTTAGATCATCTTGTTCAAGGGGTAATTTATAGCTAATCAAGAAGGCAGAACAGCATACCTTCTCCAGATAAGCAAGTATCTTGTCTATTTTTGACTTAAAAGTACACTTCTTATCAAACAAGAGTCAAAACTATTGTGATTAAATAGAACACATTGTAAAACATGAGCAGAATCTGAAATTTGTGAGATCTTGTGGGCCCTTGCTTTGTTGTATAAACTCAAACTAATACTGTCTTAGTATTTCTACTACTAAAAGGTCTTTCACTGTGGTTTTTTACTACCGTTGAGTTTTGATGGGGATCTTGTCAACAAAGAATATAGGCTGAAAAAATTTTAATATTATAAGGTAATAATATAGTAAATGTTAATAAGAATAATCTTATTAGTAAAAAATTTAATTCAGTAAGTATAATAGGTTTTTTACGGGAAAAGCAGTGAAAGACTAATGCATTTTTTAATTTAAGCTGAATTTATCCTAATCACGTGCGGCAGTAAAATGGTAAGAAGTTTAGAGAGAACAAAACAGTATTTATATATAATAAGGGAACAAAAAACAAGTTACTTACAATTTAGAAATAAAATATTTCATACTGATCAAGAAAACATAACTTTTATTATCATCATTCTTTTTTTCCTTCATAGGTGCACAATATATGAAAACTAATTTTGAAACAGCATGAAGCGTCCTTTCTCCTGAAATATGTCTTATACTTTCTCATTGGATTATTAAATTTTCACTGTCTTTGTGCAAGCTCATTTTTTTAAAATTGGAATATTTTATAGTATATTAATTTTTTTTCAGCTTGAATAATATAAACAGAGTTTAGTAAAATTTTTCTTGAGGTCAATGAAAATATCTTTACCAAAAGTCAGAATATTTCAAATGCCTTATTACCAGAAGAACATAGAAATCATTTTTCTTTCTCCTAAACTAACAGATGCAGACAGAATTCACACAGAATTGAGGAGAGTTTGTTTGTTTCTTTGTTCCAATTACAGTTTTAACATTGATTTTATTAAATCAACCTTTGCTCAAAGGTAGAGTTTTTCTATTGCATTACATGTCACCCAGAAAACAAACTTCTCATACTTAAAGTCAGAAAAGATCATTTCATTTTTATTCAAGGCAAAATTTATGCTGAATTGTTTCATAAAGAAATAAGCAACATAGTTCAGTGCCGCCCTCCCCCCCCCAAAAAAAAAAAAAAATAAATCCCATATTCTGGCAATGAAATTAACAGAAGGAAAGTTATATTCAGAAATCATCCCATCAACTGTAATTGAGACAGCCATCTTCATAATCATGTTACACAAAGCAATCTTAAATCACAAATGAAAAGTTCTTCATGTTTGGAAATATACTACTGCATGTTTTCAGTCGGAACAGAAGTAAGTTTCTTCATAGTAGCTAGTAAGAGTTTATGTTTTGGATTTGTGCTAAGAAGACTGATAACATTCTAATAACATCTTTATTGTTTCTGCCAGGATAGTCAACAACTTTTCACCCTCTCTGCTGTGCCAATGTCTGCAGGTGCAGGAGAAGCTGGAAGGGAGCACATCCCCAATTACTAGCCTAGGATTACACCTCAGGTTTAGGATTGAGACCCAATCATGTACGTCATGCCCAGTATGTAGATGAGGATCTGTCTGAAAGTTTGCTCTCTCTGGGTCATCTCTGCTTCTCTGGGTCACCTCCCCCCTTCTCTCTGTGTTGCCTCCCTCTCTCTTGGGGTCATCTCTTGCTCTCAGTTCTCAGTCTGTCAGAAGCTCAGGCTCTTATCTCTTTTCTGTGATTGCAGTTTCAGGACTCTCCCTGCTCCGGGATCGTTAGTTGGAAATGGGCTGAGCCTCGGTCATTGGGTCGTGAGCAGTATCACTGTGTATCTCTGAGTCTGGAAGATTCCGCCCACATAAAAAATGCTGCCACACTGAACCCCCTCAACTTCACTTTCTGTTCCAGTCCTACAGCTATGCTTCACCACTGATTCCCAGACAACTTTTTACTGCAACAAACATGATACTATATATAATCATAGAATCACAGGATAGCTTGAGTTGGAAGGGACCTTTAAAGGTCATCTAGTCCACCCCCCTGCAGTAAGCAGGGACATCTTCCACTAGATCAGGCTGCCCAGAGCCCCATCCAACCTGACCTTGAATGTTTCCAGGGACGGGGCATCTACCACCTCCCTGGGCAACCTGTTCCAGTGTTTCAGCATTGTAAGCATAAAATACTTCTTCCTTATGTCTAGTCTAAACCTCTTCTCTTTTAGTTTAAAACCATTAGCCCTTGTCCTATTGCTACAGGCCCTGTTAAAAAGTTTACCTGCATCCTTCCTATAAGCCCCATATTTAATAATAATTCTATATTTATATAATATTATATATTTAGTAAAACTAAATTAACAAGCCACTCACTGGAAACGTTATTAATGCTCTTTCTTATTTATAGATCTGGTTATATGTTGAGAGATGGCACGCTTGCAGAACAAAACTCTGCTTGGTGGGGCCAAAATTGTGTTTAGGGGAAAATGATTACAGGTAAGAATGTCTAAGCTGTAAAAGTCTCATGATTTTACTACTTTTATCAATATTTACTTTTGTATTACTATCACTATATTGTCACAGCAAAATAATTCCTTGAAAGAGAAGTATAAGAGTTCATAAGTAACTTCCTGCACACAAGCCCCAGAAACACAATTGTTGCTTAGGAGACCAGTGCAGCTGGGTCATTCTGAATCACACTGGATTTGAGACAACTGCCATCAGGCATTGCATTTCAGCTAAAGATAATTTTTAAAGCATCTCTGACAATATCACCTGCAGTTTTTTAGTGAGACTTTAACAACATTGGTTATCTTTTCAACTACAAAGCACTTGTCTCACATTCACAAAGGTGAGGCTTCAGAGGAACAATAACATCAAAACCCTTCTTGCAGGTATCACAAAGATATAATTTAGAGCAATTTATTTCAATTAAAGTTAAAAATCAAGAGGAAAGTTCCAATGTGAAGCAACACAAGCACTAGTGACTTCTGTTGGTGCTTTAGTCAAAGACAGGAGAGGAATGAGTTAGCACTCTGGACCCTGACCATAACCTCCAAAGGCATGGTACTAGCTCTGCTCTGCTTCAAAACATCTGGCACAATTAAATTATGAGAATGCTGAGGGCAGTACAGATAAAATCCTTGCTATGGTGATGCAGGAAAAGAGGAAGCAACAAAGTGCATACACTTACTAATTTCAGGATTAAAAGGATCAATACCCAATTGACTCTACTTACAGACTATAAAAATTGTCCCAAAAACAGAAGAGAAAACCAATAATTCATACATGCACGCATAGAGTCTAATTATACATTACAATGTTGTAAATTCACCTTTTTCTTCACAATTTTATGAATTTAAATATCGTTACTGCCAGGAAATAGTATTTTCTTTTTAGAGATAAGATTTCAAAGATAAGAAGTCTAGCTTCAGTTGCAAGCCTTTGGATTTTTTTATCTTTTCTCCATGTGAAGGAAAAATCTCCGGACTTCAATATCAGCCATATTATTTCAAGTGCAAGTTTATAAAGATGGTGATCAAGTCACCTCTCCAATTCTTTAGGAAGACAAATTCCTCTAGTCTTATTCTGTGAGCCTTATTTTCCAGCCCCTGCATAATTTTTCAGGCTTACTTTGAACAGTCAGTATTTGCATATCTTTCTTGAAGGAAGCTCCCAGTACAGAAATCAGTACAGAGATCAGTGCTGTGCATTGAAAGCAAATTGATTCCCAACTTTACTCATTATTTCCTTTGTTCAATTATTTTCATATACTGCATTTGTAAACCTTTGCCCGTGGCACTACACAGGTCTTATTTTTAAGCTTTCCTTAATGACCTCTGAAGTATTTCTTAGGTCGGTAGTTCTTCGGATACTTTCTCATTTAAAAGACATATCCTGATTTGGTAAGTCCCAAATGTACACTCATACTACCCAATCTACATTTATCTCAAT
Source organism: Syrrhaptes paradoxus (assembly GCA_013400615.1). NCBI lineage: Eukaryota > Metazoa > Chordata > Aves > Pterocliformes > Pteroclidae > Syrrhaptes > Syrrhaptes paradoxus. Next base: position 4,116 of record VZTO01025092.1, on the reverse strand, counting down.
CAGAAACATGTTTTGTATTGTGAATACAATACAAATTCAGATCATACTCTAGTGACTAGCTACTTCTCTTTTTTTTATTATTATTATTATTTACATGTCCTGTAATTATTATGGTATTTTTATCCTAGTATATGTCATTGACAAAATAAGACTGTATGAAGTACCTGTCTCTGAGGCATCCTTCTAATCAAGTCTCAAGCTATTGATATCACCTTATTTACAGCCACATATTTAGAGGTTGGCATTGATCCAGGTTTTAGTGCAATTTAAAATGTCCTACATTAATGACATAGAATGCAATTCTTTTAATCAAAGTTCCATACAGCAATAGGTCACATGATTAAGAGCTATTTATAATTAATGTCATTTACTAATTCAAATTATTAGTGAAAGTTACAAGTTCAATCTGAATACCAAAGCTCATCCTTAAGTCCTGTTTTAGACTCAAACCCATTTACCATTACGCTAGTTTGTCTTTATACATCATATCACAATCTTTATGAAGGTATGTTTCTGTCATTTAAAACTACCATTATCACTTCATTAAAGTCCAAATATTCCTCCTTTTCACTGACAAGTTTTTAATGACTTTATAATTTGCTAATGCCAACAATGAATAATGATATTATGAGATTTTTAGAATGCATGGACATGCATGGACTGAAATCAGTGAAAGTTTTTTTTTTTAAAGGATCTACCGAGATCTGATATAATCATGCATAGTAAACAATGTAACAGACTGCCAATTTCACTGGCATGCATGATAAAATGTGACCTCATTAAACAGAATCAATGAGTACCTGAAAAAAAAAATTTAGGAACATCAACTAGAAAAGCCTGTTACATATAGAAATGTATTACAAAGGAATGCCTGTACAGACTTACTAATTTTATGAAAATTAAAAATGTTCTGAGCATGATAACTTTAAACAAATATAATTTCTCCATATAACTTTGGTATTTATCTATAATAAATTCTATATGGGTACAAGTAAAATAAATAAATAAATTTTTATGTAGAAGTATCTACAGCAGAAATGTTACAGACTCCTTACAAATCTTGAAGCTTAGGCTTGCATACCTCATTGCATGTCACTGCATGTTACAGCGCCTTCTCTATTATTATGTTTTGCTGGAACATATTTCTCTTTCCTTTTTGGTGCCATTTTTCCACTTGCCCCTTCAGCTGGAGTGGAGTCACACGCTATTACCTTTTGCATGCCTTGGAAGAAGTATTTTGGAAACCAGCATACCTGCTGGAGTGTTCCAGACTATACACATAGAAAAAGAATGTCTTGTTCTTATCCAGGTACTTTAAATCACATTAAATTCACTTTCAATTAAGGTAGAAGGGAAAAAAGATTTTGTAAAATATCTTTATAAGAAAAAGTGAGAGCCCACACAGTGAGACAACTAACTAATCAGAAAGATTTCTCTTTATCTGTCACTCTTTTATTCAACTACCTTGCTGTTGAATCCTTATAAAGCATAGTTACTGTTTCAGACTTTGTACTTTCAAATAATTTCAAAGTTTACCTGCTTGGCACTGTTTTTACAGGAAACACCAGCTGGAGGGAGCTCTTCTGTCAATGAGCAGGCTGCGGTGCTCCTCTCTGAATGCTTCATTAGCTCTTACAGGCAAATTCATCTCAAAGCCTCCTAGGGATCCAGAAAGACTTAATGTTTCCTCACACTTTGCCTTCTTTTGCTTCCTTGAGCTGACCACTCTTTGTAACTAAAATAATCCTTGTTCCACTTCCTTGGATATCCAGTTGTTGCTTTGCTAGGTTGGCTGCCAACACTAGCTAGTAAACAGCTCCCTGCTCCAAAGACTTAAACTCCCCCCAGTCTCCTACTAACTACTAACTACTGCAGTGTGCTACCACAAATGTGTTCTGCACTGTATGGGTTACCTAGTGCTTCTTAGTACACTGAGGAACATAAAAACACCTAACTGTGATTATGCACTTAATCCGTTTGGGGTATGAGTGAGTTTGAGATGACCTACACTATGCTACATCCTAAGAACACTGTACAATATCCTGCAGGCTTTGTCTATCCAGTAAATATAGATGACTGAGTGTTCTCTGATGAGTTTAAAAGTGTGCACCCCATTTGAGTCAGTGACGTCTTTTCCTTGTTTGCCAAGAGAAAATATTCTATAGCAATATGACTATGAAAATTGAAATGAAACAAATAAAATTGTATGTGCTCATATTCTGAGCATTTTACCTGGTTTAAACTGAAAAACTACATCTCAGCCACTAATTTTCTATAAGTATGCTATTTACTGCATTTTTCTTGGTCATAATATGGCATTGGCAGTTTTATATTTCTCAGAACCTGTAATTTTGAACTAAGTTAATTCTCACCCAATCTCATTATAACAATGATATGACCAGAAACAGCTGCCCTAGGAGCAATGTTACATAGTTACATCTGTGTTGATTAAAGATAAGAGGAATAATCCAATAGCACTGCTAATTTTGTGGTTTTTGCTATGCCTGCAAAGACTTTCACTGTCAAAAGTCACGTAGTTTTTCCTTTAACATTCATAGCAGGAGCACATGGGTAGAACCAACATGACTTAGGACCCTTCACAACAGCTCAAAGTTATACAGATATCCCTAGGCAGGACGAATCTTCAAATCATCAAATCACCAGCTTCCTGACTGTTTTAAATTATGAAAGTAAGAGCAGTTATCTGGTCTAATGCATTACAGTGCTTCCTGTTTTCCCTCAGTAGACATGACAGCAAAAGAAAAAAATAAAAATCCTTATGACTGCATTGACTTCTGAGTAAACCAGATCTTTGTTTCAAACATTACTTTTACTTCTGCAGCCATATGTCTGAATGTATTTTCTATATGAAAGGTCCTGCAGTCACTTAATGTACTGCTAGTATATTCACAATACGAACACATTTAATTTTTTTTCAAAAGCATTCAACATCACAATTAAAATGAAGCTCTAGAAAAGTTATTTCAGTTAGGAAATTAAAGTGCTCAAAGTTAACAGACATTCACAGGTAATTACATTAACATACAAGACTAAAGAATTTTAGATACATTAAATAGACTACATGGAAGCAGACTGACTTTATTGATTGCTTAGTAATTTTTCTTCCTTAAGATTAGAATTCAAAACCAACTGTGTGATCAATACAGTACTTCCAAAACACGAGCACTTAATTTAAACATCAAAACACAATACGTGCTGATAAAACCCCTCTGCAGGAGGCAACATTATTCTCTAAATACTTATAGCCATTTCTTAGCTGAATAGTAAGCTTGGCACATCTTAGTATGTTTAAGTAAATACAGAACATATCACAGCTGCTTATGATTTATAGAAGATGCAGTTTAGCACAGGGTAAGTGGCTGGAGCAAGTCATATATTAACTGTTGTCCTGGTTTCAGCTGGGACAGAGTTAACTTTCTTCATAACATATGTATTAAATACCTAGTAGAAAGCCAAGTGATAACGGAGGCACTGAGCTAGTTACAAAACCCAGTCTCACTTCTAGCTTTTGATTTTGGTTTAAGCTCCTCTGGAAATTCTTAGGTGTTTCTTTTAATATTTCAGTGTGAATACTGCAAATTTCCCCTTCTCAAAATATAAACTCTTATTGCAAATATCTACAGTTACTCAAACGGAAGAAAATTCTGCTTAATTTTCAGGAATTTCACAGTGTTCAGACACAAAAAAATATCTGATGCTGGCACATGGCTTATTTTATCTAGACTTCCTAGGTTGCATTATAGTTTAATACACATTTAAGACCTAATTTTATTTTCTGAGTATGGAAAAGGTTGCATTTCAAAAGAAGACAAGGTCCTGGAATTTCTAAGAGCTTGCCTAGGATGTAAGATATCAAACATTTGAATAAAGAGGAATTATAAAACTTCATGTGAAACTAACCAAAACTGAAGCACTCCCATAAAACTAAATAATAAAATTTACTGAAATCTTAAAAAATCTAAGGGTATATAAGGGTGGCAGTAGAACAAAGAAAATGAATGCAAACTTTTATAATTTTTTAAATTAACTGCAGGAATTTATGTCATATATCAGTTAATTCTCACGAATAAGGAGTATCTGCTGGAAGAGGTTGAA
>VZTO01025090.1:1739-18186 GCA_013400615.1 Syrrhaptes paradoxus | reverse complement strand
TAATGGAAATTCTTCTCTGGCAATATATATAATTCAATTAGCACACATGGCTGAAACCTCAAATGAAATTAATGAATTGCATTGTCCAATATGCCTTTGAAACAAGATTTAAACTAAGTCATTATTAATGGAATAATTAATGTTCCTAGTAATTGACAGGCCCTGCTTTGGTCGCCATTAGTTTATTCATTTACATGACAGGCTGTTCTCTAGTATACGGAGACTGATTTTGATATATATTTTCCATTAGGCAGGAAAAGGTTAAGCAGCAGATGTATATGGATATTTAAAACCAAATTATGTTGCAGAAAGTCAGTCAATATTTGACAACTACTGGCTTTGTTAATAACTATCCCACAGTTCTACCACTATTGTGTCTTGGTGGATTGTACCTGGGAATAATCCACCATGATATGCAGATGGCAGAATGGAATCTTCTTGATTTTTTTGAAAACCTGATTCATGTATTTTAAAATATTAAAAAAAAATTAAAGGAATATTCATTTGGAAGATGAATGGATGGGGAGTCATACTTAAATAACGTTGAATCATAGGTAATTGCTTTCTGCACATCCTCTGTTGTACTAACATATTGCAAAATCTTTTCTGTACAGTTTTGTATAGGATACCACATAAGACTTTATATTTCCCCAAACCCACTGAATTTAAAATGAACCGTCACCCTATGGGCAGAGCATAAAAACAAGCACAGTTTAAATACTTGCTGCCTTCCTGCATTTAGCCATCAGAGGGCTCTGAATGCAATGTGCACTCTGCAAGGTTTGCTCCACAGACCCAGGGACCAGCAGAAGGAAAGCACAATTTGCCACCTCTAGCTTTTCAGGGGTTCACGCACTATTCAAAGTACAATTGTGTTCAGTTGGGAAGAATTCCTTGCAACATTTTCTCACTTTGCAGGAAGTCTCCGGTTTAAGTTCAAAACAAGTTTCTATATGTAAATGTCAGATTTTTTGCTATGGCCAACTCCTACCTATGAAATAGGAAATACAAAAACAAATTGAGAGATTTCATTCCACTAAATTTAGGACAAACATTTCTTTCTCCAACCCACCAACCGGAAACCTGGAGTGACACCTCTGTAAACTGGGACTTGGTAAAAACTGCATGGTTCACAAAGAAACTGTAGACATACACAAAATATTGTAGTCCATCCCAGACCCTGGAAACCTGGCCAGGGAAGAGGATGACAGTCAGTCTCAATTTCCTACAGTAAAGTGATTAGCTGGAGGATTCAGTTGAACACAGGTAAAATGACATAGCAGAACAGAAAACCCAGCTTGACGTGACTTCCCCAACCACTATGTCAATGCTTCTCTTTCTATGGAGGAAGGAAGTATAATATGGCCACATCTAACTAGATGAAGCCATATATTTAAAACTGTAACTTCTTTTCAGCATGAGAAAATTAACTTCAAATGCTAGAAACAAAGATATTTAATTTGTGAATTAAATATTCCTACATGGAATATTCATCTATTAATAGAATCGATTTCAAGCAGTTGTACTACTGAAAAAGTAGTTTGAAAGTATAGAAATCATCCATAAATTTTCATCACACTCTATGAGAGCCTGAGTTTTGCTCTTCACCTTTTATAAACTCAGACTAAATCACTGCTGTCTCCAAAAATATTTTAGAACTCCCTAACTCAGACTCTCACAGACCACAAAAAGACCCAAAGCCAACCAGCCTAGTTGCTTTGTTCATAGACTTTTCTACTGCAGCAACTTAATGTGATTATGCATAGGTTAAAAATTCCAGCATGACCTTTGAACAGGTCCTGGGCAGGAAGCGTATGTGCTGCATTTAGGTCTAGGGGGCAGTTCACAGCACCACAAAAGTAGTTATTTAAAAAGAAAAAAAAAAAATCAAACTGAGGTGGTAGCAAGACCTCATCCACATAGAAATTTACTGACATCATTCATTACTTCTGCTAAAAAATGGAATTATACTTAAGTGGAATGTGACCTCAAAAAACATATGCTTTAGGAAGAAAGCAATCATTCATTATTTTAGCCAAATTACTAACAATTACTTAGCATCTACATTTCTCCCTTCATAAGCAATTGTACAAAAAGAATATGTAGAAAGGGGAGGACAACAGAAACACATGGCAACTGTCAGCACCAAAGTATACTTCACTATAAGATCTAAGCAGTCTCTGCTGTTGGAAAGTTTTTGTCTGGGATAAGAATGAAAGAGGAATTGCTGAGAGCGAATGGAGGAGAGGCACATTCGCTCTCCTCTTACCTGACTAAATTGAGAAAGGCCTTTAGAAGCTGTCTCTCAAGAGTTCAAACCAACTTGTTCTGGCTTTGAGTTGTGATTTTGGAGATAAAGCAAGCCTGGAAGAAGGGCAAAAGACTTGCAGATGAGAGTTTATTGTCTGTTCCTGGTGGAAAGAAATGCAACCCAACTTCTGTATGACTGGACTTCTTTAGTTCACTAGTGTGATTCTAAGCCAAAATCGTGGATGACTGTTTGATTAAGGCATGGGTAGCTCCACAAACATCTCACCAAATGTCCCCAGATATAGAAATACACAGGGCCCAGCTTGCCATCTTTTTTCAACTGCCATTAAAAACAAGTTAGCCACTGATGACAGTGGGTGCTGAGTTTACAATTCAGCCCTTTATTTTTAATCCAATAAAAGAGTATATGCGTATGTTAACCTTACTGGGAGAATGGGTAGGGCCCTACATAATGACAGAAAACATCTACCTGATAGTAATGGAAAATTGTTTTCTTTCCAGTAGGTCTACATAATGAATCATATTGAAATATAATTTGTTTTTAAACTGTGACAAATATGATATATTCCCTCCATATCACTATCACTAAGAGGTCATTTGTCCTGCATAAAACTGTGTAGGAAATTATTATTTTAACACTGCTGGGATCTCTTAAAATGTGATTGTATTTGTCGCTCCAGCACATAGGACCACATTTAATAGCACAGTGTAGTTGGTGTAGCCAACGCTCTCATTTTACCATTTTATTTGCCACAAGTAAACTTTTAAGACCCAGAATTGATGTTCCAAGTGACCTAGTGAGGCAGACTGTCACTTCTTAGATGACACCTGCTTAGTGAGCTTGCCAAGTGACACGAACACACAGCCATGGCCCCTATTCTCAACACTCATTCTCACCCCATGCTACAACATGCCTCTTCCTCAGTTGTTCACAGAAAAATACTCATGGGAACGTGTTGTGAAACAGACTGCAAACTGAGCCAGGTTAAAAATAACTCTAAAAAACAACCCCAAGTATTCACATTTTGACATAACCCTCAGGAACTTAGAAAAGCCTTTTCAATGCTATTTTCACATCCATAACCAGCTCACCCATGCAGAAGCAAATACTAGTTGGGCTTTGCCTTTAATTCTTATGTTCATCTCTGCTTCAGTTTCACAGGCAAAGAACTGTAATTTCGATTTGTAATCTCACTGAAGATTCTGAGATTACATCATCTAAGTATATCTAAGTGTAAATAAAGGCAGAAGATCATTAGTGGCACGTCTTAAGAACTAACCTAGATTAACTTTCAGTTCCCAGGCTTTCAAATAAAAGTTTCAGGTTTTTTATGGTTTTTGATTTGGAAGGCATATTTTGCTCATTTTTTGGTATGAATCGAGGAGATTTGCTGTTGGTGCCAAAGGAACATGGCTCATTTTTCATAAAAAAATCATGCTTAAGTGCTATTTCCCATAAGAGAAACACTCCTTCATCGAAGGGTCGCATTATTTTATAAAGTGGAAAAAGTAACTTCTCCTTTTCTCCCTTGAGTTGAAGGAGGGATGAGATTTTTTTCTCCCAACTGTAGTCAAAAGGCATGCAGCCATTCTTTAGGGAGCGGAGTCAGATGAGGAGAAGAGCAGGAAGCTGTACAGTCAATTACAGTGGGAAAGGCTATGTTGAAATACAATTCACAAAGAGGGAAAAGCAGATAGCTAGCATAGTTCAAGACGACTTGGATGTACCCACATGAAATTAGACTGGTAGATGAAATCTAACTCAGAAAATATTGCTATTCCCAAACCTCACTTGTTTTTCTCAGCTATATTTTAATAAACAAACAGAACTTGAAATTTCTCAGAAAGCTTTGAATGTGACATGATGTCACAAAACACTATCTGTGAAGGAAAATCCGCATAAATTAACTCCAATGGCATTGAATAAAATAACAATGGTGGAAAAAAAACAGAAATCCACTCAACTAAATCTTCTAAAAAGCTTTTAAAAGGGTTGCTTTAAAAATAATTGGAACAGAAAGTCAAGTACTCCAGTACTACGCAAAAGGGGGCAAGTACATAAGAGGACAGCACAGGCATACTAAGAATACAAACACTTAATGTAGTCATGAGTCATGAGTCTTTGTTTTCAAGTGCAAAATGGAATGTTCCTTAAACACAAAACAATAATAAAAAAACCACTTAGAAATGGATCCTCATTAATGCACCTTCTATTGAAACTACATAAGTTGTGCTGCTAGGCCAGAATTTGTTCTGATGTTCACATGCAGGACATTAAAAACATCCAAAGAAATACAGAATCAGTAAAAATGAAAAAAACCATGAAATAGTAACAGCCCAGACAAAGCTTTAGCACTTGGAGTTGCTTGTTGCTGTTTTCTAGCTGGCCTTAGATTTAAAGCATTCCCAAATTCTCATTCAAGAATTGTTTCATCAGGAACAACTGGAGATGGGTTAACAGGAAGAGAATAAAGCTGCAAGGCAACTTGTGCAGATTGATAAAGAGGACTGGTATTAAGTCCATCAGCTATCTGGCTTGGGAGGTCCTATGTGATTTAGTGTCCAGTACCTGTGCCAGCTGTGCAGTGCTCCACTATTTCCCTCTGGCTCTGCAAACTCCAAGCAAACCCAAAACACTGTTTCCATTATTTTCCTTTTCNAAAACAAAACAAAACAAACAACATGTGTGCATGTGCGTCTGTCTCTCACAGGTAAAAGCAACAGTTAACCACAGTGATTCTGCAATCAAAAGTAGGGCTTGTCCAAGAGCCAAAGATTCATTTGATTTACAAAGAAACCAAGGATGATTTCTTAGAAGTACAGTATTAAAAAGCTCAATTGGGTTCTGATGGATGGCACAAGAAGTCCTTTCATTCGCTTTTATAAAACAGCTCTTAGCAACCAGAGTTATTCCAACCTCACACTCCTACCTACCAAGGCCCAGATATAGGACACAATCTGTGATACAACTCATAACATCCAAGCAGGAAACTGCAAAATTATGGGCAATTCACTTCCTCTGTGCAAATAGCCCTATTTCCACCATCTGTAATTTTGAACTACAGAACAATAGGATGACAAGTTTCTGTCAATCATGGGTAATTCTGGGATTAAATAGGTAACAAGGGCCCTAAAGGCAAGTGTAGTCTAAAAGATTAACATACTTTTGATTTGAAATGTTAAGTCATTCAATATTTTATTAGTGAAAAACTTCAACAGTATTCTGAAGTAGAGACATTATACTCTTTATAATTTTTTCCTGATGTGCCTTCCTAATAAAAGTCATAGTAGAATTATTTGGTTTTGTATTGTCTTTCTAATCGTAAATTCTTACAATTTAAAATTAATGTAATTGTTATCTAACATGTGACAGAGGGAATCAATAGTAAATCTCAATTCAACAAGGAAAGTGGACATATACTGCTCTATTGCAAAAAGTGTATTGTGCCATTTTAATATTTCGCACCAGTTTAATTCCATGCCAACTGCCCCAATTCTATTAATCACCTTTGGCACCCTCACAATACCTAACACCATTTTTCTTCCATCTCACATATTATCAGGAGAATCTCACGGGCTTTTTATCCTGCTATTCTTCTGTCCTTGTCCTCTTTCATCACAGATCACAACGCAGAGACATGCTTCTTATCTACTCCTTTTATCAGCCTCAGTAACACATCCCTTTATGTCCCTTAATGTAAACTACTTGCCCAGCCTGATAAGCCTCCATCCTTCCTCTTTCAGCATAAGCACATATTACTGTTCCTTGCCTCATACAAAAAACAACCAAACAAAAATGATCCTCATCCTTTCTACCACCTGCATATCCATACCTTTCCCTAGCTACTTGGTGGCCCTGATAATTCAATATGCTGTTACTTAAAGCTTGAAAGTTTTTTAAAAATTGCACCCCACCCACTCCCAGCTTTTACTGACATCTAAAGACAGCGCATCAGCATCCATTTAAAACGTGTAATGGTTTGGTCCACAAGTCCTCATGCAATGAACGTTGGAGATTCTTCAAGCTTACAACAGTAAGGACCTCTCCGGAATTTATGCTGCAACACACATTCAGATTACATAAACCTGGAGATTTCCTGTCTTTGAGACATTACTCCCCTACTAGCTTTGTTTACAACTGGGCAAAAAACTATTATTAGACTGACAGACAGAGACACAGGCTGATTGCAAAGTCCTTTCTTCCTCAGGAACACCGACCAAAGATAACTGCAGGTATCTGCCAAAATGCAAGCTACAACCGTATTTATCAATAAAATGTTTAGCTAAAATGTTACATCAGAAATTTAATAGTACTCATATAGAACTGACCAGTATATTTTACTTTTAAATGTATGCGTACAACACCTTCTTAATACCTATACTGATGTTCTACAAGTTAAAGAAAGGCACACCCATTCTGATGTGCATTTCTCACTGCCTCATGTATTGCTTAAACATACAGGATTTAATTTTAAATTGTTTTTCTTTTTTAGCTTAAAAGAACACATTGAAAATACCAAGTTGAGAAACACATCGCACATTTTGGCTTGTAAGCACACATATCTAAATTAAGCCTGTAAGTAAACTTCAGAGAAGTATCCAACTTAGCAGTAAACAATACTAAATATGATCTAAAATGTTATTTAAAATTTTTCTTTTGATAATGCATTAAGCAGTATTAAAACAGCCACCAATAATTTCAACATCAGAAGCCAAATTTTCAGCTGAAGGAGACTGTTAGGTTTGGTGCAGCAGGGCCTGGTATACAATTAAGAGAGACAATATTCACAAAATGCCTGATAAAAGTTATTTTCAGTTTTGGTTACTTACTTATGAAACCTGTTTTCCCTAATGTTGTAAAAGCATGCACCAAGCATTATTTTCATTTTTATGCCATGTCTGAAGGCTGCAAAATCCTTCTGGTTCAGCTGAAAAAGAAACTCTACCTTTCTGTACCATGAAAATTATGAAGGCACTCAATAGTCATATAGCTAAGGTGGTTGTTTAAATACAGAGCTTGTCACATATACTGCACAATTAAAGACAGCCTTCCAGCTCCACGACACAAACTGACTTCCAGTGCTTTCTGCAAATTCTTCATGCCTGTACATTGTTTCTTCCTCTTTGGTTCCTACCACTGCACTTATAACTTTAAGTACCATTTTCGGGAGAAAGAAAGACAATTCAATTCTTAGCCTACTTTGGAGCCAGCCTGTAAACAGATAAGACTTCATAAGCCCATAAATTTACCACTTGCTCTTGTGTAAAGATGTAGCACTGTGTTAATCACACACCTGCTGCTGCCACTGCTCCTGCTGCTTTCGTGCCTGCTGCTTCGGATGCTGCCAGTGGCACAGCGGTACCAGCAGGAAACCTGCTGATGGTGTGTAGGTTCAGTATTTACACACAGCCTTAGTTTTAGGCATCCTTTTCCAAGAGACAAATGTGCAGTTTGTACACCAGAAAATGCAGTAATAGTAACCCCAGCAAGATATGAAACTTAAGGCTAGGATTTCTTGTAACTATGGAGCAGAAAACTTATTCATAGTAATTGTGCAGTATGCAAGTGTTCAGGGTTAAATTAAACAAAAAAAATACTGCCATAATCACACTGCACTCGTGCAACTGAACAAAAAATACAGATTGGGAAAAAAGAAAAAGCTAAGAGAAGTGCAGACACAACTATGGTACATGTGTGCTTTTACAGTATAGGAGCAGCCATTTGGCTTTCATCTGCCCTTTCATCTTTAATACACGTAACTTAAATTGTTACGAACTACATGCAGTTCTCAACCTCTTTTTTCAATTTTTCTTAAAAATGCCTCAAGTTTGCACATAGGTTGTACACACAGCAGTTATACTGTAAAAACATTCAAGGCTGGCTTAAGCCATACATTTAAGTGTCAGTCCTTGGCTTCAATATCAACATTGCATGAGGAAAACAAACCAATTTCAATAAACAAACAAACATAATACCACCACTCATTAGCCAGATGAAATTCATTCACAAGAGAAAGGAACAATCCAAAACATAGCCACAGACTAGCTACTCTGAAGAAAATTATCTCTGTCCCAGCCAAAACCAGCACAGTCTCAACCATAGCAGGCTGCTCTATTCTGACTTAAATTTTAAAAGAAAAAGAAAGTTAAAAGGACTTCTACACAAAACTCTCTTGCAATGTCATATCAGGGTAGATAATTTCTTTCAGTTTTGCTTTATTTAGGAGCTTTACAGTGTCTTCCTACATGGCAAACAAACCTTGCCCAGCCCCACACTTGTGTGTCTGCTCCCTGCTCTTATCACAGTGGTTATCTCAAAGTCTCCATTCTTATATGCCCTGCCCTCTAAACCTCCTCCTCCAGGTACAGATGTTCAGTTAATCCCCAGAAGGATCCACTTGACCTACTACACAGTAAACAAAAATGACAAATAATCAGTCTTACTCTCTGCTCCCTATCACAACCATTTTTTAAAAGAAGGTAACTCATGTTAACATACAGTAGGGATAAATATACATCTCTCAAACTTACTCAATCTGGAACAAGTAGGCTGACTTAGAGCAGCTTCTGTGATTTACCAGCAGCTCATGATCCCTCTGCAGAACTTGGAAGTGAAAGGAATCAAGAACTATATGGTGATGCTGGAAAACTCCGATATGCGATATGGTTAAAGGATGGGAAAAGGTCAAATCTAGTTCTTATTCTACCTCAAGTATTTTTCCTCTTACATTTTCAGAATAGGGATGCATGTGATTCCTATAAACTAGTTCCCCTTAAAAATCATACATTTTCAGAAACCTTGAACATACAATAAGAGCCACAAGCCAGATCATCTTTCAGCTTCTGATTGATGGTTCTGTTGATGCAAAAGAACATTACACATCTACTTCAGTAGGAGATCTGACTCAAAACAATTTGTAAATTAAATATCTGCAGCAAATGTTGTCTCTTCAGAAGCTTCTACTGCTAAAAGTAGTTCACATCCTCCTTGTCCTTTTCCATAGTAAAGCCCTGTAAATAAATTTAAAACACATATCCTACTTGTGTGTGGTAGACTTTGAACTCACATGAATTTACAATATTTCAGTTAAAATCTCTGATGTCAGGTGTCATTTAACACTACATTTGCTATATACTGGATTTGAAAAGAAACAGACGTATCCCAACATCTGTCAGTGTGTTAATTAAACAATTCACAGACAAGGGTAGTCCTAAAATTCATTATGTAAAAGATAACTCTAAGACCATAATGCTAAAAATTATTATCACAGGATAATATTGCACAGTTCTGATTTAGAGAACCAGATTACAGACTGCCTAATTTTCCAGACTCCTCTGCATCTCTTCCACAATGAAAATTTATTCATACCTTAGATTTAATGTTTGAACTCTGAGTTTGTTCAGCTGTATTATTAAGTTAGATAGCCCAATCGATCAATGCATTCCCTTGGACCTAATTCCATCTCCCACCTGTTTCGGTTCAAAATTGATTTTAGCATGTGATAAATAAAACACTTGAAGTGGTCACTTTAGACCTGGGATTCATCCCACATGCACATTTGGCTAACATGTTACACCACTAAGAAGAAATATCTAAGCTTAGAAGAGGAATATTAAGACACATTACAGACAGTGGGAACTGGCAGAAGAGAAAGAATTTTTCAGGTATGTTGACAAGACCTGCCTCACTATCAGGATAGAAAGAAAATAATTAACAGGAAACCGCGAGGGAATAACAGAGAGCTGAGCTAAGGAGTCAGAAAATAAATATTGCAGAGCCTCTCAGCAATGTGTGATGTGTTCATGTTCATTATTTAACAGCATGGTTTCTGGGAAAGGCATTTAAGTAGGAAATAAGCCATGTTCCTTCTTGAACTTGAAATATGACCCGACTGTATTACAGTTCAGTATCCAAAATGATGCAGAACCAGATACTCTGAAACTGAGCAAAAACTGTGACCTTGTAGTGATTCAACATACATTAAAACATTACCACATATCCCTAAGGAGGCAAAAAATAATTACTATTTTAAAGGATGAGTAGGAAGACAAAGGAACTCCACATTATTAAGAAATGTAATGGTTTTTTATATTTAAACTGTTACATTACTAGTAGAATGGTCTCTTTCAATTGGAATTAGAGCACCGCTGGTTAATTCCAAACCACAACAAAGAACTTGATTTTGCCATTTTTGTATTTTGATGTAAAAAATAAGAATGCAATTTTGTCAAGTCTTATAGAAAAGTGGATCTGAAGGGAGGCAAAATTGCATGAAATAGCAAACAGTTTTGTGAGGAAAAAAGTTCAAAGCAATGTTTTGAACAGTTTCACACAGCTCTGATGAATACCATAATGAAAGAAAATGAACCCAGGCACTACAGAATTGAGTTATCAAAAATCCAGAGGAAAGCACATATTGTCTTTTTGTTAGTGCTCTCTGAGGAAGTAGAGCATTCATTTAGTAAAAGGAGGGGTATCAGAGATCCTGCTTTTGGGAGTCAGAAGTCATTCAGAATGACATCGTTAAGAAGCATGTGTAAAACAACTAAGATATCAGGCTGAGGACAATAGAAGCACCACTATAATGATGTATTTCAAAGCACCCAGTTCACTACCTAGTGAATAACTGTTGTATACGGAACAAGATAATGTATATATCAATTTTGCAATTGTCTCTCCTGGATCTCCGGAGAAAGGCTAAGATGTGGGTTATGTGCTTTTTTCAAACGTGCTTTGGGAAAAACACAGGGCCTGCTTTTATTTTTTTCTATCAAAGATATGCTTAGAAAACATTTTCAATAATATATTTTGAAGGGATTGCTGGATAACAATTAATAAGCACACCCTATACTGTTAAAGTTACAGTACTGTTAAAAAATACTTACTGTTGGATTCGAAATTGGTTGAAATGTAATGCTACATCATCTATACCACTGCTTCCCTATGTATAGTGTATTATTTAATACATATTTTAATATTATTTTTCTTCAAAATGCCTGCCTTTGTTCCTCCTTTCTTTGTCATGGGCATCTCTTTTTCAAGTGCTTCTGTTAAGACACATTTCAGAGAACTCATTCTGCTAAATAATTAACATATACCATGCAAACCACAGTAAAATATTACACAGGTTTCTACTCTAATGTTACGTACATTTTAATAATTTCTTCACCTTGCTAGTTAGTTACATTACTTCATATATTACTTTACATTATGCAAATATTGTAGGGTGCAGGAGAACCAACTGGCTGCTGGAAGTTTTCAGATTTATTTCATGTCTTTTTATTGTGTACTATCTACCATAAAACAATGAAGCTGATGCATTTTTATTCTTCTACACTGCAAGGCACAGAGCCACCAATGAACAGCACCTTTTTCTTTATATGCTATGAGTGTGTACACATGGGCTTGCTTTTCTCCTCTTTACTAAGCTCGGACATGGAGTATTAGTCTTCATGTTTTCAGCAACCAAAGAGATGATTCTGCATAACTGATTTTCTGTAAGGTTCTCGTTGGTGTTCATAAACACTCCTTCACTGCCCCACCCATAAGTTTACCTATATTTTCAATAATCCATATGAATAACTCAAACCAAAAGAATAGAGAGGTTATGAACCCTAGAAAGTGTCAGAACCTAGGTAACAAATTTACTTTCTCATTTAAAAGGCCCTTAGCACATCGAGCTTCATGTGTGAATTACAGAGCAATGCTAAAGTTTGTTTCCACAGGTATTTAATGAAAGCTCCTTGCTTCTGTCTAAGAAATGAAAAGCTTGCTGGGCTGTAAACTGGAATACTTTGCTACTGTTTCCTAACGGACAATCAGTATATACAGGGTATTAAACACTTCTGCAAATGTACTCCAACAGTTTATGAGATACATTGATCACTTCACATCCCATAAAGAGATGTAGCGTCTCCCCGCATTGCAATCTCAGTAAATTTCTCAGCTTGATTTTTTGTCTCCTATGACAGTGGCGCCTTTTATTACAATACAATCACAACATTTCTCAACTTCAGGAGGAAGAGAACAAAAAGCTTACTCCTGATGAGAAGTACAGATGGACAAACAAAGTCATACAGATAAATCACTGGGACCACTCTGATCTCTCTGAAGCGCCGCTTGGGTACACACTGAGCCCCTCCAGATTCTGCTTCTCTTCAGTCTATACACTCACAAGCCATAAAGCTGCAAAGTCCTCCACCACTTTCAAAAATGACACTTTGGCAAATGGTGAGGCAGCAGCAAAAAGGCAGCTTTCCCTCATACTCATGAATAACTTGTTAAATATTCATGTCTCTTCTAGATTTTTTTGCTCCAGACTATTGCTTTTAAGAAGGGAGAATCAACCACTCAAACAAAAATAAATCATTCTGATGGGAGCTTCTCTGCCTTCTGGATTTGAAGCTCTGCAGTGTGGTGGGCCAAACTATGCTCTACTTACTCTTATATCTCCTTCCCAGCGCAGTGAGAATACAAGGCATATCTGACATTTACATGCACAAAAAAGTCTCTATCTTGCTTTAGGCGGTACTTCAAACACCACTCAGTTGACCTCTCAGGAACATGGATCAAGTGCTAGTTAAATTAGACTTAGTAATGTCAGGAAGAGTTATCTTCTAGTATCCATTGCCAGCAAAACATCTTGTGTTGTATACCTTACCATCCTCTTATTCAACTGTCATTTTATGAGACGTGACAGTTTTCAACCAAACAAGGCAGATTCGACAAGAGTTAACGTAAGCAAATCCTGCAGAGAAGACAATCCTGTAATAAATAACCATCCAGAAGATAAATGCTCTCCAATCAACACGATTAAATTTACAAAAACCTGCTCATTGCAGGCTATAACTCAGGATCTCTCCCCCTCTTCTCTATTCCAACACATTCTTACTCAAGAACACAGCATTTTGGATCCTGCTTTAGCACATAAATATCTTACAGTACGTCTCTGCTCACGATCACCTGCAGTCAATCCACTGTTATCTGCATGTTCACCCATCATTTAATTTCAATTACCTTTATAATGGCCTCTGTATGCAGGAAAAGGAAATTACACTGTATCAAAAGAAAAACAAAAGCCCACTTGGACACAAATAATTATTTAATAAAGAAAGAAAAAAGCATAACCAGCAGTAACAAAAGCAGCCCTAGACAGTCTTGCTTGGTAGATGCAGGAGTAAACAAACTAGATTTTGTGTAGACTTATTATGCTTTCACTTCATTTAACACTGGAGAACCATTCATAATAAATGACAGCAATAAAAAAAAAAAAAAGGGAGCAAGCCAGTTTACCATTGAGTAAATAAAGCAAACTACTCCCTGATTTAATTTACTAAAAAACACAGGGAACTATAAATTCTATATATAAAACACTGAGTTGAGGCAGGATGTAATCTCTTGCTCCAGGGATTCCTATCAGCTGTACAGATTTTCCACTTAAGTCCCTTCATAATATTTAATGTGGTCACATTTCAATTCCTCATCCAACTCATAATGGTGTGGAGGAAAAATGTTGTTAGCTTTACAAGCCCTATGCAGTACTAGAGAAGGAGTAACAACTTTCTCCCATCAATGTCCAAGAGTTACATCTTTCATTTTCCAGGTCTAGGAATGATCTGTTCTTCCAATCAAACACCACCTTCAAATGCTTGGATCCATCTTACTAAAAATGTCCATTCTCAGATAAACCCCTTTTATCCCTTTACTAACTATGGTAAAACCTGTCAGTTATTTGAGTTAATGGGTTTACAATTTTTTAATCTTAATCTTAATTTAATCTTAATTAAAAATTAAAATCACAAAAAAGTGATGAGTAAACCATCTTTTTGAATAGAGCATCAAATGGAAAGACAGTAAAAAGCAGCAAGTGACTCAGGGATAGCAGCGTCTTGCCTTGACACTCTTGAACAAATCCTACTCAAAACCAGAGTGGGAAAACAACACTGCCTCACACAGCATGATAGAAGGATGTTACAGGACAGATGGGTCAATGTAAGGGGTTGAAAAGGCATGTACTGATACCTGAGATCTGATGCCACAATCTCAACAGGGTACTGAGTAAAAACCATGTTAGCAAACACAGTGGAGAGCCTGAAGAGATAAAATGAAATGAATCCAGCTGTGGTGCCACCAACATGCTGTGGTTATTTTCTGAACAATGCAACTATTAATAAAGTGCTTTTAATGGTCTTAGAATAGAGGTAAAAAGAGACTCTTTTTGTGTCAGCAGTAGCAGATAAGCTAAAAAATGAACTGTTTGTAAACACAGCTTCTTTCATATCCACCATGGCTTTGGATAATATTTCACAATTTCAGACGTATTTCCCCTTTGTGCAATAGTTTCTTGTAAATGCAGTAGACTGTCCCCAACAGGCATGGGTCCTTGATCTCATCATTGTTTAGTGACAGTACAAGTGTAACCTGAGAAAAGATTGAGCCCTGAGGTAATGACACACACACCAAGCTACACTGTTTTTCCACACTCGCTTTATTCCAGGGGTCTCTTACTGACATCCTGAAGTACACAGTTCTGTTGGGACAGAGTCCTCCTGCCAGTGAAGTAAATGGGGGTAACATTAGGCCAAAACGGAGAGGAAAGAACGGAAGCAAGAGAGGAGTGATGACAAGTTTGTGCTTTACCACTGTGTGGCATTTAACTCCATAACTTACACTTTTGTAGGTGAATGCAACAGACAGACTGACAAACACACCTTTACAGTAAATTGCCTGATCAGTTGGGTGGGGGAGGCGGCATTTGCAGCTCTTGGTTAAAAACAGAGTGGAAAGATTTTAGATTAGTACTTTGAGAGCTGAAACTCAGCAGACAGACATTGTATGTAAAAGACAGCCTGAACAAGGCAAATTACACGAAGTGCACATCAAAAGCTATTACAATAACAAAAACCCCAACATTCTTTTTGTAGTCTAAGAGTTTGAAAAACATTGAAAACACCAGTAAAGTAAAAATCAACCCTCCTGTATACCACTGCAGCACAGCACTTATTTCTAAATCTGAGGATGTGAGCTGTATTCAGTGTTACTCTGCAGGTGACAAATTAAGGTTAGAAAGATAACAGAAGTAATTATTCCTGTTGGGGTGGCAGTACAAGCTATATTTAAGGCCAGGGAGACTAAAATGAACACATTACATAAAGAGTGATTTTGTTGTGAATATTGACTTTTGAGGAGACAAACTTACAAGGCTTAGTATCTATTATGTTGTAAAATTTATCCTGCAAGGGTATATATTCTTACCTAAAAGCTGCATTTTTAGACCCTGATCAAGCAAAATACTTTACACACATTTTAGCTCATATATGTAAGTAATCCCATAGATTACGCTAGATTTTCTTTCCTTGAAAAGATATTCTTTGAAACCTCCAAATGAAACAAAATCTCATTCTATCTTTCTGCACAAAGGAACCCTGACACAATTTCCAAGCATATATAAACGATTTCCAGATATTTCTCACATGGCATTTAAAGGGAAACCATTAATCCCCTTGTACAACAGATAATCCTATTAAAAAAAAAGCTAAGGTTTGAAATCTTAGATTTTATGCCTTATACACTGCTAAAACCCATTGCTTAAAATAAGGCACATTTCCAAACTAAACTAAAAGAATCAAATATACCTAAAGAGAAATATTAATCAGATATGTAAATCAGTGATCAGTTTCCCCTGAAATAAGCAGAAGACTCAAAAGAGCAGGAAATGAGTATACTGATCAGGACACTTTGTACTGACTGAAGTCACATTTTCTTATTTGCATTCTCTAATGCTAAAGCATTAACTTGCATTCTGTGAATTTCTAATGGCATAATTACTACATAGTAATCATTGAATCTTTGAGCAAAATTGTAAAATGAAGATTTCTTAGTCATACATACAACTCTTTAATTGCATACTGGTATACCATTTGATAAAACCACTCTGAAAGTACTTCTCTTTCTTACTAGATGCTTACATGTGCAGAACAGGACAAAACCAGACTGTATTCTTCCATCTCTACTGCCTTCCTATTGTTTTTACTCATCCTCACTATAACCACTCTTACAAGACAATGAATTTTTACAGACCAATTTACAGACACCCTGAATCTTTTCAATTATTTACACTATCAAAGAAGTGACTTAAACTGTATTCCTACAGTGAAACATCAGGTATTTTATAAA
>VZTO01025089.1:1537-17403 GCA_013400615.1 Syrrhaptes paradoxus | reverse complement strand
TCAGGGTGTGGGTCAGGGTGTGGGGGTCAGGGTAGGGGTCGGGGTCAGGCCGTGGGTCTCGCTGTGGGTCAGGGTGTGGGACAGGGTGGGGGTCAGGGTATGGGTCAGGCCATGGGTCAGGGGTTTTTTTTGTCTTTTCTTGCCCGGCTCATCCTTACGTCTGGAGAACGGAGGTGAACGTGTTGTCCAGCCCCAGCTCTTCCTCTTTCTAAGGCATTTCCATTTAATTTCTTGAAAATCCTGAATTGAAAATACAAAATTTTATTGAAAAACTGAAAACCTGGAATTTCTAAACAAATCACCGCATTCCACCCCTTGCTGCGGGGCACACCATGGATCCAGTCCCCGCAGGACGTGCTCCGGCCGCAGCGGGCAGCTGTCCCCCTCGCACACGTCTGGTCGGACTCTCGCCCATGGCCCTGAGGAACCCCCGTCCCGCGGGCGGTGCGGCGGGTCTGGCCCCAGTGCCGTTCTCCACAGGAGGGCAGAAGGTGGACGGGTGTTTGCAGGGAAAGGTGACTGTCCTGTGCAACAGAAACCCCCAACGTGCTTCATTCAAACATTTCTGAAAATCAAACAAACAAAATAAAAAAGAGGAATGTCAAATTTGTTATCTGCGCCTCTCAAATCAACCCCAGTGTGACATCACCTCACTGATGACCGCTGTGACCACCGTGGCCACTGTCACTGACTCATCACTACCCCGACTGTCGTCTGTACCAGTGACTCCCGTGTGGGGCAGCTGGGGGGTCACCCACCCCCCCAAGCTCTGGTTTCCCGTCAGGAGCCGACGCTGCACACCCCAGGCTGGAGGAGGGGTCGCCTCTCCCACCCCTCTTGTGCCCGGAGCTGTCCCAAGGCAGCCGCTCCACCAGCTCCGGGCGTGCGGGAGGAGGAGGTCCCGCCTGCGTGGTCCCTGTGCCCGCTATCGAACCGTGGCCCGAGGAGGAGGCTGCTGTCTGCTGCCTGGCCCAGGAGCAGGAGCCGCCCGGCAGAGCAGGGACCCTGCAGACACGGGGCTCTTCCCCACTCGCCCTGTTGCTGTGTCCCACCCATGACGTCTCCTTCTTCACCACTCAGCGTGCAAACACGTGGACGTACAGTTCCCAGGGTCTCCTTGGGCTTCTCCTCATCTTCCCTTCCTGTTCCCCAAACACTGCCCTTCCCCCGAGAAAGGGTCTTTCAGACCTTCTGCCTTCCATCGTTGTCTTCACAAGCCCTTCTTAGAAAATCCATTTTTTCCATTTCCAAAAGCTTTTGCCCCATTCCAAGAGTGTAAATGCCTTCTCCCACATTCCCAGCACTTGCAAGGGGTTGGCATCTCCGCTGAATTTCCTCCTTTTGTTGAATTCTGTGTTGTCCTGAAATGCTGGGGCCTGAGCAGTGAGGCCCTGAACCAAAGCCGCACCTCACCACCTAGCAGTATATCTGATACGTATCATATTGACCACATCTGCCATGTATTCCCTCATTAATACATGCCAATTTGTACAAGGTTTTGTTGTAACGCTTACAGAGCATTGCTGTAACGCTGGCTGTGTAACGTGAGCAGATAATTGCATAACAGGGGCCAAAATTAAGCACAGATGTGCCCTGTCGCCACAGATGGCAAAGGAATGATGGCCACAGATGACAAGTTGTGACAAGCTTTGTTGAGAGATTTATAAGCAAGATTACTGGATTCTTTTGTTCTTGTTATCTCCCCTCTCCTGCCCTGGTCAGGCTCGAGATGGAAGTTAACAAGGAGAAAACCACACCAGAGGTTTTTCACAGTTTAAGATATAAAGTTGTTTATTCAAATGTATAAAAGCAGGGACTGTTTGACGGGAAATTTGGAAGCCTCATCTATACAGCGGACACACTCTACAGAGATTTCCCAGTTGCCGGGAAGGGTTCTCTCCAAATCCTCGCTGCAACCAGGCTCCCCAGAGTCTGCGGATCTGAACGATGGTAATAGAGGGCAATCGGTGAGGGATCTTTCTTACTCACTGTCACTAACTCTATGTAGTAATGAGTAAGTGCATTTTACTTTCTGCTTGCTATAGTAGTTTGCTTGTTATTTTGCTGCTTTACCTTATCTTGCTTTAATTTATTTTCACTGTGTTATTTTTCTCATTATTTTCTCACTTTAAACATCAGTAAAAACAGGCTCACTCCTTTAATTTGGGTCATGTGTCCTTTGTGCTAACCCCGCCAGTTGGCAAAACCGTCCCCACGCTCTTCACCTTATTACTTCCCCAGAGCCATGATGAGAAAAGACCCCATGAGGTGAGCATGGGAGGGAGAGAACGAGACAAGGTGAAGGAAACCACAGGACTGGGGCTGACTCAGAAGCCCCGGGCTGGGACTGACGGGCTTTGCTGAGCCAGGGGGTTCTGGTGGAAGGTCTGCAGCGTGTCCTGGCCGCGGTGGCCACACTGGGCTGTGTTCGCAGTGCTCCTGGGGCGTTAAAGGAGTGATCGC
This sequence comes from Syrrhaptes paradoxus, assembly GCA_013400615.1. Classification (NCBI taxonomy): domain Eukaryota; kingdom Metazoa; phylum Chordata; class Aves; order Pterocliformes; family Pteroclidae; genus Syrrhaptes; species Syrrhaptes paradoxus. The sequence goes on along the minus strand of VZTO01025089.1, from coordinate 14,940 downwards.
TCCCTTCACGGAGCACTCGTCAGGTCCCAGCTGGAGTACGGTGTCTCGGTTCGGGCGTCACAGTGCAAGAAACATGGATAAAGTGAAACGAGTTCAGGGGAGGGCCACGGAGATGTTTGAGGCCTGGAGCGGTTTGAGGAGCGGTGGAAGGAAGGAGGTTTTTTCAGCCTGGAGCAGACACAGAGGTGAGCTGAGGTAGGGGTGAAGCAGCCACATGAATTTCTGATGAACGAGTGGAGAAGAACAGAGGTAAGAACGATGCGTCCCAATGTGCCAGGAGTTGAGCAAGTACAGCAGGGGGGCAGACTGGCTGAATGGGGAATTCTGGATTGAGTTTAAAGACACAAATGAAGAGCATGGGAGATGGAAGCAGCACCGAGCTATCCACGAGACATTCACAAACGCTGCCGGGACACGCAGCGACAGAACTGGAAAAGCCTGAATTCAGCTGGACTTGGATGAAGACCAAGGTAAGAAGGAAAAGGTCATCGTGTGAACGCCTTGCCCTTCTCCCATCTGCTCCAGGTTTATAAACTCATTCTCTGCCACACGACAGAGGAGGTTTATCTCGGTGTCCCTCCTCTTTTCCAAGCACAGAGTCAGCACAATCCATGACCCACCCGACAGAGGTGCAGGACGCGCAGCCGAGTGACGGACCCCGTTCGTCCTGCTCACTGCAGGGGTGTGGGCCTTCAGGGCAGGCAGCCAAGTCGGGTCCAAAATCATCTTCCAGCCGCCCCTTGCCTGCCGTCATGGCCAAAAAGACGGACACGCTTTCTGAGACCCCCCACCTGCAACCCTGGACAGGCAGAACCGCCTCCCCTCCGGCCAGGGGACCCAGCGCCCCAGAGGGTCACCGTGGACCCTACGGCCACCAACGAGCTGCTGCAGGTTAAAGGTGCTCCCACGGGACGTGCTCCCATAGCGGGAACCACAGCAGGGTCCCTTCACCCCACCATTAACAACTGCCTCCCAGGGGCGAGGAGGACAGCCGGGAACCCGCAGCCTGCTGCCGTCCAGCAGCGCTTCACCCCTCCTTGGCCCCGGCCCCGCGAGAGGCGGCTGTTTTCCTTCGCCAAGATCCGGCTGTTTTCCTTCGCCAGCCGTTTTCCTGCCAGACATCCCCCAGCACNGGCTGTTTTCCTTCGCCAAGATCCAGCCGTTTTCCTGCCAGACGTCCCCCAGCATGCGGCGTGGGTCACCCCGTGAGCCAGCGGAGCCGGGGCGGCCGGTGGGGCTGGGCGTTGGCTCAGCCTCATGCCTCAATGCAGCTATTTCACATTCAGAGGCTACTGCCGGATGAGAATTAACAGAAACCTGCACAGCAGCCGGTGTGGAAGCACCCCAGTGCCGCTCCCAGAGGCAGCCAGCGGCTCCCGTCGAGCTGCGGCCGTGCTGCTCTCGCTGCGCTGGTTTCTTCTCGAAGCACCTTTCCCGGAGCTGTCCCGCTGCGGGCTCCTGGACCTCAAACGCCCGAAAGCCCGGCTCCCGGTCCTGGGTCTGCGCTGAGGTCTGCTCTGTGCTTCCCCAGCCCTACCTCGGGTGTTCGCGCGGGGTGATGGAGCTCCACTCTCTTCCAGGAAATAATTACAACAGCGAGCAGCAAAAATCCCTGCCCAGGGCTCACCGTGCGCAGTATCTCTGCAGCTGAGGCCCTCGCACGCACAGGGCTCTGAACAGAGGATGTGGGGACAGCAGAAGCGATAACGTCTCTCTGCCAGCTAAGAAGTGTCAGAGCCAGAAACCTGCGGTGGTGAGCAACCCCCCGGCACGCGGCAGCGATGCTCGGGCACGCGGGGGCCGGGTGGTGGGTGCCAGGGGCCCACCAAGCCACTCTGTAATAACAGCAAAAAAAAAAACAAAATTGTGGGTCAAGATAAAGGCAGTTTAATAAAGCAAAGAACCAGGGCTGCGTGCAGAAGCAAAGCAAAACAAAGATTTTTTTCGCTGCTTCCCATCAGTAAGAGATGTCCGGCCGCTTCCCGGGAAGCAGGGCTCCAACGCGCGTCGCGGTGGCTCTGGAAGGTAAACATAGTATTAAGGAATGGCCCCCTCCTCCTCCTTTCTCTCAGCTTTTCTTACCGAGCAGATGTCACACAGTACGGAACATCCCCTCGGTCCCTCTGGGGCAGCTGTCCTGTCCTGTCCCCTCCCAGGATCCTGCCCAGCCCTGGGGTCCTGACCTGGGGGTCCTGGGGAGACACTTTGCTGCGGTGTGAGCGCTGCCCAGCGGCACCCGAAACACTGGGGCCACCAACACCCTCCGAGCCACCAGCGTGACACCGGCGCTGTGGGGAAAATTCAGCCTGTCCCAGCCAGACCCAGGACAGGGAACTGGCCCCGCTGCCCTGCTGGGTGGCTGGAGGAGAGGCTGGGGAGGGGCTCTGTCCCCCCGCTGCTGGTGAGACGCCGGAGGTGGGGGGTCCCCGGCGTGGAGCGGGGCTGTCCGGGGGCAACCAGAACCAAACCAAGGTGGCCCTTCCGTGCTTAAGCTTCTCGGGAGGGAATGACGGTCGTTGCAGAGTCCCCACCGCCACCTCATTTAATAAAACCAGCAGGAACGGCCCCGCTGCCCCGTGGCGTTTGCCACGCGAGCCCGGCAGTGCCCACCCGCCAGCGGCTCGGGCAGCTCCACAGCCCTGCCTTCAGGCAGCAACTCCAACCATGCTCTTTGGTGGTGGTTTATTAGTTAGGTTTAAGCATTTTTTTAAACAAAACCCTGCGTTACACATCACAGGGCAATTTCCACATTGGTCCTTGGTTCCTCCAGGTTTGAACCTGGCTTTGTAGAAAACTCTGCTCTTGGTACGTAACCCGGGGTCCAGGCAATGTCCCCAGGAAGTATTTGGTAACTTGCCAGACTTTATACAGCAAAAGCAGAAACCAACAGCCTCTGCCACCAAAACCAGGAGAGGAAGCAGGAGGCAAATCCCCCTCCACCACCCCACGAGCAAGGGCACCAGCAGCTCCGTCTCCCCCCGCAGCAGCACGTGCGCACGGACACAGAGCCAGGAAAGCTGCCAGCGGGGAGAGGAAAGGCAGGGGACCCTGCAGCCTTTCCCCTGCTGCAACACCGATGAACGGGGAAGGCTCCATGAATTTCTGATATTTGTGCAAAGGCTTCTTCTACAGCACGGGCGCACGGCTAAAACTGTCACCCGTGCTGCCACAGACCCGCATCTGTCCCCGAGTCCACCTGCTCCAGGAAAAATGGGAAAACAACCCCTGCCTGTTCCTTGGGGCTTCTGCTGGGCGATGGTTTCCGTCCACCTGGCCCGTCCAGCTGAGCGAGGAACCAGCAGCTGCCAGCCCAGGGAGGCTGCTTCCCTCTGCTGCAGAACAGGATTTAACCCTTCTTGGGCTGCACTGGAGCTTACAACCCTCGGATTTTACAGTCTGGGCTAATCCACTCCACCTCTGTAGCCAGGCAGTGGACTGTCTTAATTTTGTCTCCAGCTCTGCAGGTACAGATGCTTCAGCCGCGGTCCTCCTCCTGAGCTGCTCATCACTTCCAGGTGCAAGGATACACTTGGGTGAACCACCCTTCTTGCTGTCACCCAGAAGCAAATTTTCTGCCCTCTTGCAGAGAACCCCACGGCGGAGCAGCTCAATTCCCCCCGGACAGGGACTCACCTCCCCGCTGCTGCTGCTGGGGCTGGGAAAGGCCATTTGCAGCCCCGCGGGTTTCCCTCGGAATTGGCTGCTCTGGCCAAAGGCGGCCACCACCCGTGTCACCGGCACCTCTCACAGATGGCCAGCGGTCTGCCATGGCCGAGCGCCGCGGAGAGGGGAACGGCTTCCACGGGGATGAGCCCCTGGGCCGGTTCCTCGGCGGCCGGCTGAGGGTCACTGCGGCACAGGGGGAAGGATGGACGATGCGGCCGGAGGCCAGAGGAGCTCAGCCCCATCCTCACCGTGCATTGGGGGGGTCTTGGGCTGCCCCAGCCTTGAGAAACCTCCTGGAGGGAGGCAGAAGCCCAGGCTGGCATCTCAGAGGAGGCTGTGAGGACCTCGGGGTCCAGCTGGAGGTCTGGAGCCCTCATTCCCAGCCCAGGGGGTGCTTGGCCCTCCAGGGCTGCCCTGTCCCTGGGCACGGCGTTCGGGGGTGGGAGGACACTGCTCCGGCTGCGGGGTGCAGCTCCGGGCTGGGCACAGCGCTCAGGAGAAGGGACTGAGCCCGCGGGGAGTCCCTCGGGGGGCCAAGGACCCGGCTGCTGAAGAGGCCGAGGGGGAAGGTTGGGTGAAGTGCTCGGGCTGTGCACGGACAAGAGCCACGGGAGCCCCAGGCAGCAAGCGGGACGGTCTCTACACACCGCTGCGCCCCGTGTAGCTCTGCAGGGGGACAGAGGGACACCCCAGGCTGCAGAGCACCGTGTGAAGGATCCTTCACCTCTCTGGCACCGGCTTTCCCGCAGCCCCGAGGTGACCCGTGCGGCTGGACGCTGCCTGGTCCCGCTGAGCAAGGGCAGGTCTGTGGGACAGCAACGGAAGATTGGCGACGGGGATTGTCGACATGCTCAGGTCACTTTGCAGCTGGGATGTCGAAAAACACGTGTATCACAGCAATTGTTGTTCAGTGCCTTGTGCTTGACAAGTGGAACCTCTGTGCTCAGAGCACCCTGTCCAACGTGCCTGAGATTCCTGCCCTAGAGAAGATCAAAGCACAGCGGAAAATCACGCCTGCAAAAACTCCTCGAAATACAGGCGGGAGCAGCGGGCTCGCGCTTTCTCTCTTTTTTCTCTCCAGCCAGGACCCAGTTCGGCAGCGCCCGGCCCCCTCTGCGTGCGCCTCTGCTGCAGAGACCCCTGCTTTGCAAGGCAACGTGGATGAATGTCCTCTTTGCATCTCATCCGTGCTTTGTGGCTGTTCCTGTCCTGCCTGTGCTCACACACCATCCCAAGGGCTTTGGCCGGCACGGCCCGGTGGAGGCCAGCAGGGTTCCCCCATCAGAGGTCCCCTTCGTTTCTCCAGTAACACCATTCCCGAGGAGCAGCCGCTGAGCCGGCCCTCAGCCGTGCCCCGTGTGCCGCCAGGCAGCTACGAAGCGTTTTCACACGACCGATCTCACGACCCAGCACGTCCAGCAAAGGCTCACAGCTCTCACATTTCCCATCCGTGCTCGCACGGAGGGACGAACCTGCTCAGGCTTCATCCCTGGAGGCTGGGGACCCCTCCAGGGCGAACCTGCGACCAAGCCACTGGTCGTGTTGTCTCGGAGTCCGTCGCCTGGTGGGTGATAAGCTGCACCCCCCATTCGGTCCCACTGTCCTCATACAGCTCACAGTGTCAGTGCCACATCCTTCTGACTACAGCGGGTTAGGTTTTCTCTCTTCTTCACTGCGGTCAGTTTGTTCTTTTCTCGCTTCGATTTAAAAAACACGGTGTTCCTTAAATTGATTACACATGCTTGGTAAGTGGGGTCTTCATTCCGGAGGGTTGTCCCATCACTTGGAGGTGTGATTTTTAGTGTTATAATGAGATGAAAAGGAGGACAGGTCACCTTTGGACAGTGACAATCCCTGACTCGGCTGACTGCTCCAAGGATACCGATTATCCTCCAGGTTGATCCCATCTTCAAGGGTAAATCTAACAAACCTAGGTGATTAAAAACTTTCTCAGCAGTCCCAAGGACATTCTTCCTCACCTACACAGAGGGCACACGGTTGTTGTGTTAGCTCTGCCGTCACTTGCACCACTCACAGGGGTCCCCAGGCCAGAGGAAGCCAGAGAAGCAGCAAGAGTGACGCAAGGGTTGAGGAGGACGGGGGGGGACTGCAAGGCAGCGCAGTCCTACCCCAAATGAGTTATTTTGGAAGAAGACCCACCAAAAGGCCAAGGATTGCAGGGACAACCCTTCCAGACTGTTTCCTGAGAAGAAGGGGGTAACGGGGGTACCCACCTCCCAAGGAGGTGTCGGTCCTCCCCGTATGTGTGCCAACAGAAGAGTCGTGCAGAAAGCAAATGTTGCTCTTGTGTTCACATCAGAGGCATTTCTGACAAGAACAAACAGGGAAATTGGTCCTGAACTGGTTGGTGTGGCCGGGGTGCTGCTGCCTGGTTGTCGACACCAAAGGAGAAGTGTCCAGAGTGGGAAAGAGAAAACTATTTGAATGAGATAGTGAACAGAATTCGAGAGATTTGTGTAGAGCACAGGCAAGGGGGTAAGCAGTCATAGCACCCATGGGTGGCCGACGTCAGGGTAGGTCCTTCACCCAGGATTTTCTCCTTTTGAGAGTCCTGCTTTCTGGTCCCACAGCCAAAGATGTCCTGAGGTTGCCTGAGCAGCTCCGGACATCCCAGGTGCCCAGTCGCTGCACTTGGAAGGATTCCCAGCTCCTTCCCAGATGTAGGGTGGAGAGACCAGTCCTGCAGACCCAGCCCTTGCCACTGGGAAACTGGGTGGGGTGGCCACTGAACCAGAACAACTGGTGACGTACCACCAACACGTATTTGCTCAGCAGGAGGGGTTCAGTGACTTCTGCAACACGCAGATGGGACAGGCTTGCACAGATCTCAGCTCCTGCCCCTCCAGACCAGTTCAGACCAGTTCAGACCAGTGCAACACAGGCACGGGCACGAGGATGCTCACTCCCAGCCCTCAGCATGCCGACTTCTGCAAGTGGCCGTTCCTCTGGGCGTATCAGCCGTGCCCACGGTGTTCCCCTACAGATGTGTGGCTGACTTGGGTCTCCAGTGCTTTTTGAACACAACTGTCAGTCGGGGCTGCCAGCGGCCTCACTGATGGCACAGCCCCAGACCCAGCTCTCTGCCTTCCTCCACACCGGGGCCCTGCAGCAGTTTGCAGTTCCCTAGCTCTCCTTGGCTTCCCACTCCTGACGTGTTATAAAAATGCAAACCCACCAGCAGCTGTGCCACGTTTTATCAACGCCTGTTTTCTCATCCTGCAGACACCAGGCAAATCTCACCGGTTAAAGCTGAGCGGGCAGAGTCCAGCTCTCACACATCATTCGGGTGTTTTCAGGCTCCAAGAAAACCCCAAAGGGGTGTTAGACCCCGAGGAGGCATCAAGAACACCTCCAGCCGTGCCAGGAGGGTCGCACGGATCTGCCCCGGGCTGTGCCACACCGCAGCAGGGGGATCGTGCCTGGGGCTCGCGTCTGTTCGAGGCGTGAGTCAATCCCCAGAGGCTGCTGAAGCCCTGAGCCTGCTGTGACAGCAGCATCGCAGACCCCTTCGGAGCACTCGTCCACACCGCTGAGAGCAGCAGAGGTGCTCATGGTGCTGGGAAACCGAGGCAACCTTTCCTGGCGTGCTGAGGGAGAACTGCTCTCCTCGGTGCCCAGGAAGAACTGTCAGCCCGTGAATTCCTGTCATTTATCAGTTCTCTGCAGGCTGGGCAGCTCCATACTTCACACTCACCAGTTATTTCTTGGGATTCTCTTCCGTATGATCTTTTGCAGTTGAGGGAGCTCAGAGGGTGGTTCGGAGCAGCCCCAGGTTTGCAATTCCTGCCCTTGGAACAACGCCATCTCCCCCCCAAAGCTGTGTAACAGCCCCAGTCCTTCCAGTGGGCACCACAGCGGGCCACTCTGTCCCCAGGGCACCACACAGACCCCAGCTGAAGGTGATTTGCAAGATTTCTGCAGACACTGTAAAATAAATTAAACCCAACCAAGCTATGAAATTCTCCTGCCCAGCAATGGAGTTCAGCAGCGTTGAGGCAGCCTGCAGATACCTCCATCAACCTAAAGCTTCTCCCCACTTGCTGCAACTTCTCCTCATTTACTCCACCCCAGCAAATCTCTGCCCGAAACATCAGATTCCTGCACCTCCCCACCCACAGCGTGCTGGGGGCAGAGGAAGGAGGGAGGCGACGGTGCCTCCAGAATTCAGTGCCCAGCCCAGGCTGCAGAGAGCGGGGTGGGACAGGGTCTCTCCTGGCTTGGCCAGCTGGGTCCGGACCCCAGGACAGCGAGTGGCTCTGTGCTGCAGGCTCCTGGTGGCTCAGGGCTGTCCCCGACGCTGAGGACACGCGGCACCAACACAAGTGTTCACTGAGGCTGTGCTCCAGCACCCCACTGCTGTTACCAGCTGGGGACTGGAAAACACTTCCCAAGGAGACAGATGCATTGATAGGAGCTGCAAGCCGGGTCCATCAAGCCAAGTCATGAAGCTCAAGCCATACAGACATTAACTGAGCAATCTTCACAGCCGCAGGGTCTTTTATCAGCTTGATAAATTATCCCTTGTGAAATACTTTGAGATCGGGGCGGAGCACAATTTGGAATTGCAGAAAGCATTCCTTTCATCTCCTTTATTAATCATGTAATAGGGACAAGAGACATGAATCCCATGCACGTACCACAGACCTGTCTTCTCCCCTCTCACGTACGTTTATTCTGTAAATTTTGCCTTTGACAGAGGCTCTGTCTTAGGGAATCTCAGCACCCCCAGATGCACACAGCGTTTCTCACGCTGCAGCACACGATGGGTTAATCATCTTTCAAAGGGGAGAAGAAGGTTTCTGCTTTCACCTTCCTTTGCTAAAATCTGAGTTTCTAACACACCGGGGGGTGGTTTGTTGAAGAGAATAAAACTGAAATCTTCACCCATCTCCAGCGCGAGAGGGGCTGAGCCAGCCCGGCCAGACACCAACAGGTCGCTGCAGCTGCTGGAGGAGAGTCTGGAAATAGCTCGGCGGTGATGGGCACCGAGCCAGCTGCAGTTGGTCTGCGGGTTTGAAAATTAGGCGCCAAATGGTTGTTTTGAAAAAAGCACTGGGTTTGTTTTCATTAGCTTGGAGATCGGTGCCAGATTTTATATAACAACACCAGGGGGGTGTGGGCGCCGCACGCTCCCCTCCCGAGCAGCAGTGATCTCAGTGACCCTCGAGCAGAGCGGGGATTGCTCGGGCACCACAGCGCCAGCTTTGTCAACTCCGGGAACCGCATTTCAGAGCCAGTCCCCACCCTCCTCCACCCACGCTCTTCAAACTGCCAAAGGGCTGAAAGACGAAGGGCTCGAAGGGCTCGCTGGTGTTTTGAGGGAACCCAAACTCCAAGGCGCGCTGGGGGGGGCTGCAGGGGAGGCTTTTGTCTCTGGATGCCTGAAAGTGTAACTAGATGGAAATTCATCTACGTGAAAGTCAAAACTCATCATGTTAGGGATTATTGGTCCAATATTCCATTAAAGGTGATACGAATAATCCTTTCCTTGATCTATGTTGCTATTTACCTGTATAAACACCAGCTCGTTATGCACGCCAACGCCCACGGCTCCATCTCCGCAGCCTCCTGCCGGCAGCCTGTCCAGAGGGAAGCGGTGATATTGCTCCTCCTTGGCTACTCACCTGTTTACAGCGGTGTTTTCACAGTATTTTATTGCCAAGAAATCTGTCTTCCTGTTACTTTAGAAGAATTCCTGAGCTATGAGGAGCCAGTGAGGGGAGGACGCAGCCGCGGATGCGGTGCTGGGGGCTGCGGGGTGTCGCACACGACACCGCGTCCTTGGCTCTCCATCGCCCTTGTGGTACCCACGCAGCACTTTTGAGCACGTGGGAGTAAAAGCAAAAGTTAAGAAGCCCTGAGGACTGACCCCCCTCCCCCCACGAGCTTCTGCCTTTGCCACTTTTCTGTTGACATGGGGGGAAAACATGGGAAGGTTTTTAAATGAAATTCTCATTTCTTTCTGGTCACACGAGACCAGGGTCTGGTTCCAGTACAGGAACCAAAAGGGCCACCCAAGCCCGGCCGACCATGAGAGTCACTTGCCTTCCTGCCACAAATGAATGAACAATCCCAAGCATAGACCTGAATGCTCCTCCCCAGGCTCGTCTGACGCCTCCCCCAGTGTGATGCAGGTTGGATTCTGCCTTGGTAAGGAGGCAAATGCTGTAGCAGAAAAAATACTATTGTGGAAGGCTCCTGACAAACATTATATGCCTGGAACTAGAAATAAATACAGTCTCTGCGCATTGCAGCGTGGTGTTTTATATTGAAAAAAAAAANCAATCCCAAGCACAGACCTGAATGCTCCTCCCCAGGCTCGTCTGACGCCTCCCCCAGTGTGATGCAGGTTGGATTCTGCCTTGGTAAGGAGGCAAATGCTGTAGCAGAAAAAATACTATTGTGGAAGGCTCCTGACAAACATTATATGCCTGGAACTAGAAATAAATACAGCCTCTACGCTGTGTTTTGTCTTGAAAAAAAAACCCTTGTTCTGCATACAGCTTGCTATCTGTTTGCTTTAATCCCACTACTGTGTGCCACGTTCCTCTTTGCTCTTTTTTACTCATCTCTAAACTTCCTTGTAGCAGATGAGGAAGATCTCACCCATGTCACATGGCATACTATTAATTTCCTCAACTTGCTTTGGTTCTTTCTGTCCTGACAGTGCTGTAAGCAATTTTATTCAAATAAAGTTGAAATTCTGCGGCAGAAATCTGTAGCGAGGTATGAATGCTCCGTTCAGAATTGCAGTCCTTGCTGGCAATTTTTTAAGCACGAATGGGGAGCTGAATTGAATCTGGACTGATAGGAAAATGTTGTGTGCTACGTGTTCACTCCTCGCCCTTCCCTGGAATTAATGAAGAAATCTGAGACAATCAATTAAACACTGACAGGCTGTTCAGAGCCAGACAAGGAACACAGATAAGGCAGAGGGGAGGTTGGACGACTAGACAAGAAATAATCCTGCTGTTACAATGTGTAGGATGAGAAAGGGGAGGGTGTGGCACTACCTGCNCCAGACAAGGAACACAGATAAGGCAGAGGGGAGGTTGGACAACTACAGTAAAGACAGAAATAATCCTGCTGCTAAAGACATACAAGGTGTAGGATGAGAAAGGGGAGGGCGTGGCACTACCTGTGGCTAAGGCAAGTTGAGGTGAGAACTAGCAGTGGAAATCCTGCATCCCCAGAACTGTGAAAATGTCTGAGTCACTACGAAACCCCAGACAGCACCAGGAAACTGTTACACCCAACTGCACAGGAAACTGGTCAAGGACTGAGAAGATGCCCTGCATCAAAGGATACGCGAGGTTTTCCTTTCTCTTAATTACGTACTGGAAGTAATCTCTTCATTTATCTGATGGGAGAAGCACTCCAGAGCTAGGCAGAGCCTATCACTGCTGTCTGTGTTCTCTGATATCCCCAAAATTTATTCTTATCCTGCCCAGACAGTCGGATATGTTGCAAGTCCCTTTGAGCTAGAGCTCCGATACGGAGCCCAGGGCACTTCCAAGTTCCTGACTTTGTATCAGGGTGAAACCTGGACGTGCACCAGCCTTCTCCTTTGCTCTGCTTTCCACAAAGAATAAACCTGGGGGAAGGGGTGAGGCAGGTGTCCTGGTGTGCTCCCAACAGGGGACGCAGCCCCAGGGTTTGCCATGGCCCTCTGCCACCCCACAGCTGACACATCCCTGGATGGTCCCTTTGTTAAACCCTAAACGATTGTGTCCCGGGCTAACGAATCAATTCTATCTTCTGAAAGCTCTGATGGAGTTTATAATAAAGTTGTTTTGGGCAGCACTGAACTGTCAAGGTCCTTAATGAAAAACTAATTGCTAAATATTGAGAGACAAAGGACAACACTGGTTCAATTCTAACCTGTATCAGAGTGATCCAAGGGAACCAGTATCTGAACAGATGCTAATTCCACGACTAAAGCATGCATTGTACGCCCTGTAAAACACAGCTGTCTAGTGGGCTTTCAGCTTTTGCACTTCCCCTCCTCCTCTGATGCTTTCCTCTCCTCATCCCACCCCCAAACGGTTCTCCTCCTTTTAGCAGAGATAGGAAAAGTGAACAAGTGACAAGGATGAGAGTGTGCAAGTATTCTGGGTACTGCTAAAGAAAGGGACCTTGTGAAAACTGTAGAAAATATTAGGTATTGTTACTGAGGCATATATCAGGAAGTATATTTAGGAAAAAAAAAGATTTTACAGCAACACAGTTGGTATCAGCACTATGAAGATAACTGGTATCATTAGAAGGCAAAAAAAGAAAAAAAAACCTTTGAAACGTTCAGAGTTGCTAAGCCTTTATCTAAAAATCTGACAGACAAAATAATGGGGGAATTTGGGCTGAACTTCACAAATAGAGGGGATTTATTGCCAAATTAGGCAAAGGGTTTACAAGAATTTCCAAAATATGACTGATGCACAGAGCATCGCGTCAAATCACAAGAGAAGAAATGAGCTAACCCAAAAACGCTTATGCAGAGGCTTTCCACATTCCTAGAATATTTTTTCCAGGCTTAACATAACCAGAGATTCTAACTGGTCTTCCACTAATGTGCTGGTGTTGGAAACCGCACACTGAGAGAGAAAACCTTCATCCTCAGTGCATCGCTTGATGCTCGTACGCATTTCCCGGCTGTGCTCGGGGGAAGGCAGCGAGGTTTGAAATGATAGAGACAGCGCAGAGGCACGGGGCTGGGCTGGAGCCCATCCAGCAGCGGTTGGTTTCCAGTTTGCAGCCAGGCGCCAAAATTCAAAACCCGCCCTTCAGCCTCCAACCCCGAGCCGCGGAGCGAACAATGGGGCAGGAGGCGGCTCCGGGGGCGGCGGGGCTGGGCCGGGGGTGGCTCCGGGCCCCGGGCATGAGGCGGGGGCAGGATCCGAGCCCTGCCGAGCGCAGCGGGCACGGCACTCTGGGAACTGTAGTCTCTTCCTTCTGCTGCTTGTGCCAGATGAGTTAAAGTCAAAACCAACTTGAATTCAGTCAGAAAGCAGTTTCATGCAGAGTTGTACATCATCTCATCAGATCTCCCTGGTAACAGTGACCTTCAGAGAGGGAGTAAATGCCCAGGCAAAGGGCACACGCGGTGATCTGCAGGATTACCTTCCATTTAGCTATCCCCGGGTACCCCGCGGGTACCCACGGCTTTGCAGACACGGTGTGGAAGCCCCTGCTCTCAGCCCTGGGCAGGAGGCAGAGGTGACGGAGCCGTCACTGCTGCCCTGGGGATGCCCACGACATCCCTGGGGATGTCCACGACAAGCGGGATGGGCGCTCTTGCCTGCGGAGGAAGCCAGGACAGCCCTTTCCATAGCAGATGCTTATTTTTTAACAAATGCATTCAGGTGAAAGCTATTGCCATGGGTCAGCTGCTAAAGACACACAGTGATGGCAAGAGAGATTTACAGCGATTTACCAAGATGGGTGTTGAGCATCCAGAATTCCTGGATTTCTTCTAAAGTTTTCCAGTTGGAGGAGTCCTCGATACTCTAACATGAGGATCATCTAACTTCTATTTTGAGGATAAACCTATTTGCGCCTGTTTGTTCAGTTTTGTGTGCAGTATATTCTTGCTCTCTTGCCCGTTTCTCTATCTGTCCTCCCTCTCGTGCACAGGCCTTCTTCGCACTGTGCTCACACTGCTGCTTTTCTTTGCTGTTCATGTATAAGGATGACAGACTTTGAATCTGTTTTTTTTTTTT
>VZTO01025088.1:287538-313601 GCA_013400615.1 Syrrhaptes paradoxus | reverse complement strand
TTCAAATTAACAGAGAGAGTAAACAGGCAGAGTGATGTTCTTCTCGTCAGTTATAGTAGATCTTTCTGCAAAATCATGATGAGGAGTTGGAGTGGGGACTTGACTGTTTGTGTTAAAATTCTTTGATCCTGTATGCTGAACTGAGTGGAGCATGGGCAGCTAGGGGAAAAGCAGAACTGAGTTTCTTCATCAGCTTTTAATTTCTGTGGAACATGGAAAATATAGCACTTAGAGAATATAGCGCTACAGAAATTATTTAGTTACTGTGGAAAGCCTGGGCTTTCAAAGCAATACAGTTCTGAATTATGATCCCACTTAGAAAGTTCTGATTTTTTGTGAAGGCTCTAGACTTGAGGTTCAAAGTTCCTGTGGAAGTTAGAAATGATGTACCTGTATCACAGAGACACAGACCCTTGTGTTCTCTTTTCAATTTGACAAGTCACTTCAATTACTTTCCAAAAGGCAATGCAGAAGAAGGAGGATCACATTAGAAATCCCCCTCCATCTCTCCCTCCTTGCAGACTCAAGACCTTGCCTGAGAAACAAATTCTCTCAACTTCATCTGGAGAGGATCAAACACCTTCTGCTGTTGTTCCTGGGCACTGTTAATTGTTGTTAATTTCCAACACCTCATTAAGTATTTGCTATTAAAGATGTGAGTGAGGAAAATGCCCTTCACCCATGGATAGTCACAAAATGGACCATTAGTAACTACAAAAATGTTTTACTTTTGAAGTTGAAAGGGAGCTTGTATGAAAGTCACTTTGTTTGCAAGAAAAGCCTGATGGAGCATCAGAGTATCATTTCATAAGGGGTTGGGTATGAACAATGCATAATGTGCACAAGAAACAAAATAGGGAACAGTGATAAAAATGAAGTTGATGCAATCGACAGAATATAGTGGTTAGGGGTAGCACCTCTGCACCTCTTCTCTTTTAACTTGTTTTAAAGAATGATAATTTTTAATCTGTACATTGTGAAGATCCTTCCAATATATAAAAGTTTTAAATCCTATAAAAAACTAACAGTAAGCTTTATTTAGTATGCAAAGTAGTACATTAGGCTGGTATTCTTATTATGTTAAGACTGAGAAGCCTCAGTCAGGACTGAGACTACATAATATTAACAAAAGTAGCAGTAAGACACAGCCTCCAATCAAGGAATTCACAGCAGAGATAGACAAGTGCATGAAAGGAGCTTGAACATTCCTCAGAAGTACAAATGTGTTTCCTAAGATAATGCTCAGGAATTGTCCTGTACACCTAGAAGCTGGGAAAGGGTGCTCATTATTTTCATGACAGCAGCGTAACAGAAAAGGAATTTCTTCTGCTCCTTCCCAGCTTGTTTTCAAAGCTGAACCTGTCAGAATGGTTTCCACAACAGGAAACAACAAAAACAAAATTTTTAGTACTTCCACAGGTAGTGTCCAATAACCTCTTCACTGTTGGCTTTGACTTGTGGGCCTGCTTTACCATGGCCATACAGCTGTTGTCAGAAATTCATTGGACATAATTTCTGGGACATGCTTGTCTTTGGCTGTTGGTACCAGATACTCAGATGAGGTGGAAAGATTTAAGTCTGTTATTTCCCTCCTGTTTCTGTTCTGGAAAAGGTGCCATCAAGTTAATCTTAAAATACATCCATTCTGTGGCTNCTTCATTTGCCATTGTTCCAAACCTGGTGTGTTCACTTCAATCAACTTTAAAAAAAATAATTGATATTAATATGTAAGGCTGTGAATTGCAGCAACTGGGAAGTTTATACACCACCCCTCCGTGCCTCTGTTATGGGCTCCACACATTCTTTAGGGAGTCAATGGGTAGTAGTTTCAATAATTTCTACAGAGTAGTAATTTCTTTAGCTGCTGCAGCTTATTCCAAAAGGAACTGTGAAGCAGAGCCAACAGGTCATCTGGGCAAAGACTGAAGAATCCTGTTCCCTTAAGCCAAGTTACTTATAGAAATAGTTCCATAGTTGCACAGGAAATCTGAAGCNACAGCAGCGTAACAGAAAAGGAATTTCTTCTGCTCCTTCCCAGCTTGTTTTCAAAGCTGAACCTGTCAGAATGGTTTCCACAACAGGAAGGTTTGACCTTCTTAAACAAAATTTTGAGTACTTCCACAGGTAGTGTCCAATAACCTCTTCACTGTTGGCTTTGACTTGTGGGCCTGCTTTACCATGGCCATACAGCTGTTGTCAGAAATTCATTGGACATAATTTCTGGGACATGCTTGTCTTTGGCTGTTGGTACCAGATACTCAGATGAGGTGGAAAGATTTAAGTCTGTTATTTCCCTCCTGTTTCTGTTCTGGAAAAGGTGCCATCAAGTTAATCTTAAAATACATCCATTCTGTGGCTTCTCTTTCTCTTTTTACCTCTGTCAGCTTTCGCTTTTATCTGGAACATTTGGTCACTCACTACACAGACATTTGGTAATGACAGCTCCATGGTTGGCTGAAAATCAGTATTAGGTTAGAGCCTGAGAACCAGAATTAGATTATGGGCTGGTCATCTTTCACCACTTTAGCTGCAGGGACTGAGTAACTGGTGAAAAGGGGCAGTAACTTCTTCCACTGCTGCAGCCAAGTCCAGGTAGGGTTGTTAATCAAAGCCTTCATTTGCCATTGTTCACAACCTGGTGTGTTCACTTCAATCAACTTTAAAAAAAATAATTGATATTAATATGTAAGGCTGTGAATTGCAGCAACTGGGAAGTTTATACACCACCCCTCCGTGCCTCTGTTATGGGCTCCACACATTCTTTAGGGAGTCAATGGGTAGTAGTTTCAATAATTTCTACAGAGTAGTAATTTCTTTAGCTGCTGCAGCTTATTCCAAAAGGAACTGTGAAGCAGAGCCAACAGGTCATCTGGGCAAAGACTGAAGAATCCTGTTCCCTTAAGCCAAGTTACTTATAGAAATAGTTCCATAGTTGCACAGGAAATCTGAAGCAGAGCCAGGAAATGTGTTCGTGTCTTCTGAGCTATGTTACACCTTCTTAATACCAGAGCTATCTTCCAAAACCAGACTTGAATTCAATGAACTGAGCCAGAATTTAAAATTCTCTAACATCCAGCTTACAAACTGCTCAGTACAGGGGAGTTTGGGCTGTTCCATCGCAGATACTGCAGCCCCCCTGGTGCTCCTGTTCTGTCCTCCAAGAGGAGGACAGATGTGAGTGAGGATGTTGGATCTCAGCTAATTAGGATAGTACCTAAGTAGCACTGCTTTTGTGTTTTCTTCTTTGCTCCATGATGTGAAATAATTAATAACACAGTTTTAAATATTTTCTTCTCTAAAATCTTCTGTGCGTATTTTATGTCTAAATGGTGCTAGACATGAAGGTTGAAAAAGGCCATTAGATCAACTGTTTATTTCTAAAGATTATAAAATTTTGGCTCTCCTGGTGTTATCTCATGACTTTACTGGACCATGAGATCTTCTCCATAGGCCTCCAGCCTTGCTTTGGAAAGATCAAAAGGCAACACATTCACCATTGTCCAGATTCTTTTTCCCCTATTACTGATAAGCCTCAGTGGTTAACCATTCTGTAGACAAAAATAAACTTTATGTAAAAAAGTACACGGACTTTGCAAACACGTAAATGTTATCTTCAAAGGTATACAATGATTGCAAGCTCAGCGTTAGATTAGAACACTGAATTATCTCCCATAGCCTTGTCTCAAATTTCATTTTAGAACAGATGAAACCTTCCCAGGAAGTATTTTCACCAGAAGCCAGATCTGTATTTGTTTAGAAGAGATGAAGTATAATGAAGTACCCGACTTAAGACTTTACAAGATAAGAAGTGCCTGGTTGGTGCTAAAGCTTCATTTTTAATTCACTCTTTATTAGGGGAGTTGTTCTCTCTGGGAGTGTGAACTGTGACCAGGAGCACAGCCAGGACTGATAAGGCACATGAACCCTGCCCTGAAAGCTGACAAACTAGCATAGCTGAGCAGTCAGTTATACTGCAAACAGATCACTTTCAGGCACTAGTTCAAGTTGAATTTATTCCCAGTCACCTCCAAGAAAGACTTGCTAAAAATGTAATGTACTACAATGATATATGACTTTTAAAAGTTTATAATCTATGTGCCTACAGGTTACTGTCAGGAAGTAGTAAGAAAAGGGGAAAACAACAAAGCCTTATTTTACACATGTACATACCAACATGTACACATGCTAATACAGACATAAAAACTCATATGTGTGTATAAAATTATAATTACATATTACAGTATTTATTACAGTGGATTTTAGACTTAATTAAAAAAACCTCCCAGATCAACTGGGTTTAGTGAAAAGGAAACCCAGCAAAGCCAGGAAAAATGGAAAGTGTATGGGCATTCACTTTCACATGTTTTGATAGCAAAAATTCGTATTTGGTTGAATATTGATTTGAAAATTAATTTTGCGATCTCAGTTTCAGTTTCTATACGCTGTGATAATTATTTTCTTGGTTTTCATTATGACTGATATGTACTCATTAGTGCTTTCTGCTTACTTTCTTTGAATTGCAATACAGTTTCTTTGGGAAGGAACCAATGCACCATTGCTTTGTTATGTCTTTGTCCAGTACCTAGCATGGTGGTTCTAACTTCTCCTGTATATTACTTCAGTATAATTAATGTATGACCATGATGTTCCTAAATCTCTATTTCTATTTGTGCTGGAAACTTAATTGATCCATGACTCCTGTAAAGTTGATTAAAATTTAATATTAGGCAGTCCTGAGCTTGAAATTTATGTTTATTTTGTCTTCCTTTGCTTGGAACATGTAGGTGAGGTACTCCTTTATCAGAAAGTAATAGAAAATCTTGCATTTCTATATTGAAGAGACACCAAGAGTAAGAAACATCAACAACAACAACAATAGGAAGTAAGTTTCCTGGAGATGAGGCACAGCAGTGAGATGTTTAAATGGAGATATCTGCATATGCAAATACAATAGCTGTGTCTCCAAACAGCATATACACAAATGTGCATCTGTAAATTAGAAGCTTGGTTGTAAAGGACAAAAAATTTGGTTCTTCATGTTCTATGGACATTATTTTTTTATGTTAAGGGTGTGTTTAGCTAATCTGACCAGAGAGAGTGAAGTCTGTTTTTTTAATTATCAACATAACATTTTATAATTCTTTAGTTGTAAGCAAAACCCTTTTTCCATTTCAAAACAAGAGCAGAAATCTTGCAACCAGTATATTTATCTCTCTTCAGGGGCTGGGGGTTAATAGACAATAGTTCATAACATCTTTATTATAATGCATTTATAATAATTTACTGGAATGATTCTGTAGCTAACAATCTAATGTCGAAGACTAGATTTGGCACGGTGGAAAATGTCATATCCTTGGGCAGCTCTAGGGAACATAAGGCCTCAGCCAGTGATTTCTGTGTAATTCTACAAACTGTAATAAGGATAGGGGTAATTGCATTAATGTCAATTAAGCCATTAATAATGCCCATCTTGTCATTCCTAAATATAGCAGTCACTCATACATATTACTGTCGCCTGTAAAGACTGTACGTAAATGAGATCATGGCTTATTTATGCTTTGAAATCTGGCTGATAGCCAGTCTTGTGTCTCTTGTATACCTTCAAAATAACTACTGTTTCGGAGAGAAACATCCTATGCTACCTGAAGAGGCCACATCCTGTAGCTGTGATGTTGATCACCTCGCACAAAATACACAGCTCCTGTATAATTTACAGATCCCTAGGATGCCAGCAGGGCACTCAGTGCCACTTTAATTTATGCCTTTGTCATGACTGACAAAGCAGATCTTTAGAATAATGCTTGCAGCATCTCTGTGCACCTGAAGAAATGTCATCTCTGTTCATGACGTCAGGTTTCCTGTACGATCGGCCATAACTAGTAGTGTGATTGCCCTGGCTAACCATCTGTTGTGAGCTCCAGGATTTTGGCTGCATTCGTGAAATGGAATTCTGTTTATGATACCATTTAGAGATGGTTAATTGGTCTTAAGCAGGATTATAACTAGGCAGTTTAAAGACAGAGGCCTGGAATAATGAAAATGGACATGCAATCTTCATAAAACATGCACAGATCTGTATTTAATAAAACAGTTGCTGGAAATTGATGCAATAGTTTCACAAAATGAAAGGCTAGTGGGTGTGTTGTGTGGTGCTTCAAAGATGGTGGTTAAATGTTCAACATCATCAGCTGCAGTGTGCAGACAACCATCATTAGCAAATTTCGAGGGTTACCAAAGGCATCCTCTCAGAACTGTGCTCTCCTTCAGACAAGAGGAGAGAAAAATACGAGAGGAACCTTTCAGTCAGAGCTTGTGACAAACAAGAGACTGTGGCCAGTTCCCACAGGAAGACAGACAGAAGTACCGCGATGTGCCTTACATCAAGGAGCAGGAAAGGAGGCAGCAGATGATATGTGTGCATTAAGGGCGAGAGGGGAAGTGAGAATGAGACTGGAATTGTTTGTGAACACCTCTGATATTCTAAGCTGCTCAGTCCCCTACCATCTCCAGAGGGCCCTGGGTAAGGTTATAATAGGTGAAGTCATTTTTGTAATAAAGTTGGCTGTAGCTCTAGGCTATAAATCACAAGTTCAAGTGCTCAAACTCATTATACATTTCTCTCTTGCCTCACACTGTCTTTCTATTAATACTTTGATTTGGATTAAAATTTTCACTGAATACAAAGACAGGAAGAGAAATAATTATTTCATCCCAATAGAGAATGATATGTTTACGTATGACTTATTAGGATTATTTTCTGCAGAGTAACATTCTGTTTTCTTCTACCAAATATTATTTCAATGAATCTGCTACTATTTCCATCTTATATTTTAACTGACTTCCTACCACAAGGTTTTAATGAGTCTACAGCTGCTGTGAGTAGTAGCCATTAGGTGGCCTGTCCTCTGCAAGTTTGTGAATCTTGGTCCTGACTCAGCTCTCGTTTGTTCCCTTCTTACCTTTTTGTTCCTTGTTCCAGTGAATTTAAAATGTCCCCATGTCTCAAAACCGTGTAATGAAGAAAAGCCTGGCGCCTTTACCTGGCATCTCTTATCAGCATTTTAAGAACAGCTCAGTGCATTGATACCTCCTTGTTCATTTTTCTCCCTTTTGAGTCAAAACTTTGTCACCTTTGTTAACTAGGCATATTTGAAGCAGCTGTTTAAGCCCTCTTCCCTCATTTTAATTTCCTTCATAACTTCTCCCTTTAAGTACAGGTCCAGTAAAAAAATGGCTTCTCCCTTTAAATAAGGGTCCAACACAGAATGAGAATGAATGTTGTCATATGAAGTGCATTTCAAATGTAATAAAGCAGAAAGGAGTTCCTGGCCCCTGTGTCAGTTGTAAGAGGGTGCATAGTGCGATCACTATAGCTCAGTGGCTGCAAAGCAGAAAATGAAGATTGTAAAAACGTCACATAAAGAAAAAATGCACAGTGGATTCGTTTTGCGATGCTCATAATTCAGTAATGCCTTTAAGTAGCTAGAAGAAATATAATAAATGTTTTTCCACAACATTGATCATACTGTATCAGAGGAAATATTAGTGTGCAGGGAGCCATGATTATGCTGGTAGTAATTCTCGGTGCAGAAAACTCCTAGAAGATGGGACCCTTTACAGGCTGAACTTTTATTTGCTGCAGTTATTTACCTTTAAGAATATGCCTAATACACTGTCCTATAGCTAAATATTTTTGTGAGAACTCAAAGCAGCAACTGTCAATAAATCAGAAACCCTGCTACCATTTTATAGAATTTATGATTTTCCTATGGACACTCTAATATGTTCTGAGATACAAAAAATGACCAATTGACCATGTAAAACAATTTCTCCTGCTGTGTTCTAAAATCTGGATTTGGTCAGACAGGTTTATAGTGCATGATCCCATCAAACCATTGCCCGTAAGTATAAAGTATCCTTAAGAAATTTAATGCAATGTTAGATTAGGCAATAGAATAAAGTACACAGTTATCTGAAGGTTATAAGCAAATCTACATGGACCACCATGGACTTCTTTACCGTACTGGAAAACCCACCGTAAGTCACCAAACCATGTCTGGGCTTTGGGATGTCACAGGACAGTCTTGATGCCTAGTGCCGGTCTCTTGCTCCTCAAGGTGGCAGGACCTGGTAGTGCTGGTGCGAGGCGTGGTCCAGCCCAGCGAGAGGGGGACAACCAGCACAGCTGGGCCGGCTGGGGACAGAGGGGACCTGGGGGAGGCCGGCCCAGACATGCCCTGCTCCGGGGATGGCACATGAGTGCCTGAGCTTAAGGAAGGAAAGTAGAGGTTGAGGTGAGGAAAGGGAAGGGTACCAAAACGAGGGGATGGAGAGGCTGAACACGATGCAAGGAGGGCTTGTGTGCCAAAGCACACATTACTGGCTTCCAGTCTCTGAAATATCCTGTTCTCTCTAGAGAAGGCACTAACTAAAATACTCACGTTCATTTATCATTAGGCTCCTTTTCAAAGGAATGGTTAGACATGCTTATAACTTTAAGCAAGGAACTACACCTATGTACTTCCCAAGTGTTGCTCTCAAGCCTAAAGCAGCACTTCTACAACATGATTTGCTGGGTCAGGGCCTAAATGAGCAAGTTTTCTTTGCTGATCATTGTCTTCAGCCCTGCAGAGGATCTCTGAAGATAGGGATTGGGTTTGTTTCTCTGATAGAAGTTTTAGGCAAGAGTTTAATGTGATTGTTCCCCTGAGCAGATGCTTCCTCAACCTTGAAGCTAACTGTTTTGTTGTTTGTTTGGTGGTTTGTTTTGTTGGGTTTTGTTGTGTTGTTTTTTTTTTTCTGAAACACACTCTTGTGGTTTTTCTTATGTTTAAAATACCTGATTTTTTTTTCTTGCTTTGAATAAGAAAGACAACCATTCTCTATTAATAATCTATCATGGGCTAGTAGCTTGGGTTAGAGACTAAAGGTCAGTCCTGCATGGTCTGTCCTTGGCTGTATCAGTGATTTGTGACATAACCTTGGGCAAGTAATTTGAACTTTCTGTGTTTTAGTCTATCCACACTTAAAGGGATTAAAATAATAGGCATATCTGCCAGCAGTTGTCACATGGGACTTAAACAGTTAAAGGCCTTTGGCAGGTTGTTTCAAAGCAAGGAAATTGTGCAAGGCTGAAAATTATCAAATGCACAAATTCTCTTGTGCATATACCTTTTTTAAAGCAATGTGGGATATGTAATGCTCTTTGTGAATGAATTGCTATGGCAATATTTTATTCTGTATAGTTCTAGATACAATGCATACATGTATATTGGCCTGGGTATTGAGTATGAATATTAGACAGAAGAGTTATAATTGTGGCAATCAAGAGTGTTACCTTAGTACAAAGTACGGCTGTTGCTGTCATTTGGAAGAAACTCAGTGCCATACAAGACAAGGAGGGGTGGGATTTTAGGGTCCTGAACCAGCAGCCCTAAAAGGCAGTTGATGCCAAGATCAGTCAGAGAGTCTTGCTTCAGAGGTGAATTCACACTTCAGGTAGGACATGATCTAGTACCAGGCCTGTGGAGTTCTGCTGCACGCTCTGAAAGCCTCTAAGCCTGGCGCTCGGTGCTCTCCTCCACACGGGGGGCTGCCCCAGCCCCTGCACAGACCTCCACCAAACACAGAGAATGTGCTCTGGTTGGTGTGGTTAAAATCTGCCCATGGATACAATGAGAGAATTTCATAGCAACTCAAGATGTAGTGCTCTGATGCTCCGTTGTTAACGTTTAATCTGAATGCAGCTTGCTGCCTTTCAGGGAAAAAGAAGGTGTTTATTTATTCTAGTTGAAATAGCAGTTTTGCTGGATTCCTAGGGATTGTCCAAGTGTGTGTAGGCTGAGGTGCCACTGGATGGCACTGTTGCACGGAGCTGGCAGGAGAAAACCTGCCTCTGAAAGCCCCAGTTTGAAAGGGAGGTTTGGGGCAGTTACACGTGGCTATGGGATTACTGGCAAGCAGACTCTACTGTAATGCTACCCTCACATAGCAAGGCAGGAGATGTCAAAACCTGCCTATTCAAAAATTACTCTAATATTGTAATACTCCCTGGTAGCTCTCCAACCACTTGCATGTTCCCTCGCTACAAAAAAAGAGAGCTTGTTTTATAATGGGTTTTGGGTTATTTAATTTCATTTATTTCAATTTATTTTTATGTAATATGAATACCAGCAAAACCAAACATTTTAGTTGCTCTACACACCTTTACCTGCCCACATGAACACTGAGGATGTTGACTTTAGATTAACTCATTTCAGTAGGGCCTAATTTAAAACCAACTAAACCAAACTATTTTCATTTTCACTATAAATATAAATGGGACTGCCAGTCTTAAAAATAATTTGCTCCTTTAAATCTTTTTGCTTCTTTTCTTGTTAAGCCATATATTAAAGTTTGCATTTAATTTGATTGGCTACTGTATTTGTATTGGCTACTGTATTTTAGGAAACAATAGAAAATTGGAAGGTTGATTTTCTTCCTCAATTCTAGAACAAATAAGAGGCAAATATTGTCTGTTCTTGTTCAATTCAGTCCTAAACCTCTGAATTCTTATACTCCTATGAGCATGTGCATTTGATACAGGGGAAAAAAAAGAGTTTTATTTTAATTATACTGAGAAATTGCACATTGGTATGAATTCAACTGGACTTCTGTGTTCTTTTTTCTCTTTCTTTTTGTTTTTCTTGAATGTTAGAGTACATAATTTGTAGAACAGCTACAGGCCTAGATTCTTGCTATGGGATTTCTTTCTGTTCATGTAAATTATCACAAAATTATGTTGCCTGCTGTCTATGGGATGCTTTGATCCAAAATTTCAGTCATTGTTTCCACATTTAGGGGCTGGAATGAACATCAAAGAAATGGGTGTACTGAATTTACTGAATGCCAAAGCAGTACAATAACATGCAAAGGATATAAGCAAATCCCAAAGGTAAAATGTGCTGCCAAATCTTGCACATAATAGAAGCTCTAAAGTGACAGTCTATCTTTGACAAATGCATAATGATATCAATGGCAAGGGAAGGAACTAGCATGCTGAAAGGTGAATAAAAGAGTTGGGAACAATTCACTGCATTTACACGTTTCCTCAGTGTGTTTTCACACAGCAAGGAAAGCAGATGAGACAAATGTATTTAGGTACTCATTGGAGAAGACTGTAAACCTGCTAAGGTTTTTTACTAACTTGGATATTGCCTTGGCTTATAATGAGTATTTAAAACAAAATATGGCTAGAAACAATTCATATTCTGAAAGAAAAAAATACAAGCCATGAGGAATGTAAAAAATGGTTTATTCTTTCTTCTTTTGACAAGTTCACATTTAATGCCCATATGGTACTTGCAATATGCTGCTCTCTTTCCTGGTTGATGAATTCCTAAATGCTTCAAATAGTTGCAAAGGCAAGTTAAGGGTTCCATATGTATTCATCAGGTTTTGCACCACTGTGGACTAACAGGGCAATTTAAATGGGCACTATAATGTAAAAAAAATGAGAATCACTGCAAAAAAAAGTCAATTTATCTTGTAAAAATCTGAACCCTACTTGTTACATTTATTTTATTTTATTTTCTTTGAAAACAAAACAAAAACCAAAGCAAATAATAGCTGTAAAACCTTTAACAAAAGCCTTTATTTTCCAGTCTGTACGACACTTAGCAGAGGGTAGTCTCAGGTTATTTAGCAGATCCTAATGTGTTCTTGAGTACAGAGGTTTTTCCCAAGCCTAACGTTAATATTCATCAGAGGAAGCTTGAAAGAGTCCCACTGAAGTGCAGCACTCTGCTGCAGCCAGTCAAATACTCAGAAGGAAGTTCTGCTGTAATAAAACTTCAAAGAGAAAGCAATCGAGGACCTGCTCTTCCCCCTTTAGTTTTCTGCCCCATCTCTGGCAGCTGAATAGTCACCTCCAGTTTTCATAGGGCAAGAAAGCTACCTCTCTTGCCTCCTCCCATTAGGTGACTGAAAGCATGTCTGCCACATGTCAAGAATGCTGCTCAGGTGGTAGGTATGTATCCAGCCAGCCAGCATTTTGGCCAGGTGATGGCCATATTCTGGTCATATGACAAAAAAATGCTATTTTGTCTTTGACAAAGAGAGTGTCAGCCTTCTGTGGGAAAAAGCAACCTACTCTTCCCCTGGTTGCGGTTCCTGTACTCCAGCTACAGAGGTCTAAGGAGCAGTTTAATCGATCTAGGCAGGGTAACATTCCTGCTGCTCAGTAACTGAGGAAAAAGCTTCTGACTGGCATGGAGCTATGTCGAGACTGGAAGGAGTGTTTCCATTGCCTAATTATGTGGATTTTCAGTTGCTGTTGGCTTTGGGGCAGACCATTAACACCTCAGGGTGCACCGTAACTTAGTTACTTGGGCTCTTGAAGCATCCCCAAGAGGCGTGTATATGGTTTAAAGCTGCCTCTGTCTTGCTCTTTCTCCCCCTTTTTCTTTCCACCCTGAAACTACAGGTTTTCTGCTATGCTTTGGTGAAATGCAGCAAATAATGTAATTCTTAATACATATAACATCCTGGTTTGTGCAAGCAATTAGGAAACCGAATGCTGTGCCCAGATGGGGACCTGATCCTGTATGCCTTGGCTCCAGTCCTGCATTAAATTTGTAGGGAGTGTGGCCTACATTCTCTTCCAAAGAAGGCTGGGTAGAAAAGGACATCTGGTTTGGATTATTCTTGCTAGTAAAATCTCTTATGAAGCAGGGAAGAGAGCTGCGAGTGGTCAGGCAGAGATGCATCTATTGTCATAAAACAGGATATCCACAATCACCACTGAAGAAAATAGATAATGTAAACTAGATTAGGTGATGTCCAGTAATGAAGGAGGGAATGTCAAGGGAATGTCAAGTCTATTTCATTTTGTAGGCAAAGTGTCTGACCCCATGCCAGGCACCTGCTAACATTGCGAATAGACCTCTTCTGACCACAGATAATGAGGGAAAAGCTGAAATCACAAAAAAACTGTGAAGTTCATGGGCAGGCAACCACTTTCCCAAAAGAGGAAAAATGTTGGTGGCAAGTAAGTCCCATCACCTTCAGGACATCATTAACATCTCTTGACTGTCCCTAAAGACATATTGCTTCCCAGGAATCTGGGTCAAAGCGTCACTATTTCTGCAACTCACCTGCTTCATTGATCTCTATTGTATCTTCCTCTCCTGTCACAAAGATACTGCTGGGAGTGGTGCGGGACAGATCAAAAGATCCGCAGAAAGGGGGCAGAGATACAGAGATCAGAAAGTCAGGTGGGACTCCTGTGAAACCTCCCGTTTGACAGTCAAGCCACAGCCTGAAGATGAATGTGTAGCTATGCCTGTGTCACTGGTAGGATGTTAGGGCAAATATTGAGCCCATAGTAAAAGAAGAAAAATATCTTTGAACAGGCATTTGCTAACCTGGAAAGAATGGCTTTAACCTAGGAGTTAAGGGAGAGCTAGCAAAACCCCAAATACTGAAAAAAACCCCACCAACTTGCACAAGGGTCAAAGAACTACAAGTAACAGAGAGATGTTTATTCATCACAAAGACACAAGGGCAAGAAACAAAACAGCAGGTCAGTCATAACTATCTTTAACAATCATACTAATGGAAAAATATAAAGAATAAACGAGAAAACCTAAACATCTTAATAACTGGTCATGATTACAGCTGAATTGGCATAACAGAGACTTGGTTGGGGAATTCATTTGGCTGGAATATTAATATAAAGGATATAGATTGTTCAGGAAGGAGAAGCAGGTTAAAACCAAGGAAGGATATAATGTGCTCTGATGTCTAAAATCGAGCTCAAAGCATACACATGATGATAAATAAACAGACATAGACAATCTCACAGTTAGGGTCTACTATAAAGCATTAAATGTGGAAGATCAAGTGAAGGATATTTTTTATAATTAAGTAGCAGAATCTTCTAAGGGCCTGTGCTCTATGTACTTAAAATATCAGACTGTTGGTAAAGGCATACTGTGAAACACATTGGTCAGCAAATTCTTGGTTGAATGCTATTAAAAAGGAAGAACCGAAGGTGAAACAGTCTTCCAAAAGAGTTGAGGGTTTTTTTCTCTAGAGGCTGTCTTCCAGTTTTTAAGAGACTTCCTTGGATATTCACTCGGATATTCTGACTTTCCTTCAGGAAAAGGTAGACTTCAGGATCTTTTGGACTTGCTGAATAGATTCCAGGCACCCTCCCAGGTCTGATGGTATCTGTGCTTTGCTTGAAGCAAGGACAGCAAAGATAGGAGGGAATTCACCTTCCCTGGCACTGTTGTACTGAATAATGAAAATACAGGGACCATGTTTAAAGCTCAGTGAAGATCAGGTTCATTTTAATCTGGATTCAGTTTAGCTGCTGAGTCATTCTGTTTGGGCTTTGAATTCAGAGTCAGACTTCTTTTAGTTTTTGCCTTCGTTAGATAAATGATTCTTGTCAGACATCTTTTCAGCCCCATGACTGAACTAGACCTCTCAGCCAGGACTAGGTAAGTCACAGCTCATCTTTCTCAGTTTGCTGGTTGGGGGCCTATTTCACATCCTTTTTTCTGCTTATATTTGCCTTCATAAATGCTGTATGCTGTGATCAGGGGTGCACATTGTGACCGTGCCTTGACTCTTTAAAAACCTGGAAGGTGTAGTGTCTCAGGGAGACAAAGAATGGACTTCATTGTCAGGCAGTTAATTTTTAGTGCTTATAAGTTGCTGTTTCTCTTAGTCAAGTAGTGTTTCTTTCTGATTTTCACAGACATTGAAGGGATCTGAGCAAATGTTCAATACTTTCCTCTGTGTGAACGCTAAAAAAATGAGGTCTGAGGAATGTACATAAAATATTACACTATTCCATTGCAGAACATCAAGGGCAATGTCACCCGGGTGATGTGATTGTAATAGACAGAACTCACAATGCATAGGATGAGAAGAAGGTAAAGCAGCAAAAGTAAAAAAATAGTCTTTAGGAAGATAAGCTCTTCTGAAGTTAGACAATTGGGAAGTAAGCTCAAGAGAACAGGATATATGGTACTGTGACAGCTGAAATATTTTGTACCTTTTATTGGACTCTACTAAATGCATCGACTGTAGCAGCTGGCTAGTGTAATTAAGACCAGCTAAAAAGGGTAAAACCTCCACCTAGAGTAAAATAAGGGCAGGACAAAGGTTCTTAATTTTTTTGCACATTTCTTAATTATCTCAGAAGTAAGTTCATCAGGGCCACCTCAGATGTGCTCCTTGTTTGGAGGATGCAGGGAAGACCAATCAGAAAAACTGTAAAAAGTCAAATGTAACACCAAATCTTTCAGAAAGGGGTAAGAAGAGCAAAAGAATTCTGTAGCCACATTCATATTTATCCAAAGATTTTGCCCATAATTCATAATGATTTTTTAAGCCCCAAAACATAAGAAATAAGTAGCAGCCAATGTGAATTTATGAAATTCATCCACTTGGTTAATAGGATTTTGTCAGTAACTAATCGTGTCAAATCAATTTCACTTCCTCTTAAAACAGGGTAACTGGCCATAAGTGGAAAAGTGATAGGTCACAGCTATTATACAATCACAGAATCATAGAATGGTTTGGGTTGGAAGGGACCTTAAAGATCATCAAGTTCCAACCCCCCTGCCATGGGCAGGGATACTGTATTCCATTATATTGTCTTGAGCAACCATCTCAGCATTGTTTAAGGCCTGAGCTGGTGTATTATGTCAGGTTTTGGGGGCACCAAACTCCTAGGAAGACACAAGGCAGTTAGAGTCCAAGGGGGAATAACCAGGTCACAATAACATGACATATATGAAAAATTGGAAGAGGTATATTGTATTTCTTTCTCTAGAATAAAGAAGACAGATGGGCCATAAGAACAGCCTTTGATTTTATTTACAACTGTGTTTTACAGGAATTATTTATTCTCTCTGGTAGCTAGAACAAATTTGCTCTGGCAAATTCAAATTAGGCCTTAGGAAAAAGCTTTCTGCCTCTAAAGATAGCAAAACTGATTTTTTGAGAGGGCTCTGGAGTCTTCATCATTGAAAATGTTTAAGAACAGGTTTAAGAGGAACATCTCTCATAAATTAAACCTGTCTAGAGAGAGGGCAGAAACCTCCTGAGGAAGTCTTATTTTCCAGTGATTTCCAGACACAAAGTCAAACATCTGTAAGCCACAGATTCTGTGCCATTCAAGGTTGTAGATGTGTTTACAGTGCAAGAGCATATCCATGCTTTGCCTATCACGGGTAGCAGCAGCAACTATGATACACCGTTAGGTTAGAAGCTGAAGTGTCTAGCCAGGATCCCTGGTATGCTCTGCTTTTACTCCCACTAACTGACATTCTTTATCACCTGTGCTGTGGTCAATCTTCTCCTGTGGAGATGCAGATTGGTGTTGAGCTTTTTTTTTTTTTTTTTTACCAAGTCCTTTACTGTCCTTATGTTTTCTCTGTTCCTGTGCAGCTTTCTACAGGTGATAGTGAGTAATGATGAAATTTAGCTTAGCAGAAAGTTTTGCCTGAATATACAGTCTTTTGGAATTGTGATTAGAGTTTCCAGAGACCCAGGTAAATTAGAGCATTTGGCCTTTCCATTGTTTCAGACCTTATTATTGAAGTATCTAAACGTTCAAGAACATAAAAATGTACAAATGAGTGTTAGTCAAATGGAAGTAGTAAGATTTTTCTGGCATGAAAAGGACAGTATTTATGAGTTAATTTAATCGGAGAAGAAAAGTATTGAGTAGGTGACGAAGTAAAAATGATGACTGTGTATTATGTTTTTGCCATGCAGCTGAACAAACACATTCAATGACAGACTTTGGCAAGAGCTGCAAAGATGTTCTTGACAATGGCATGAATAAATATTAGGTGCTGTACACAATTCACTGCATTCCAGACCTTGAGCAAAACCAGGTGAGCTTTGCCTGGCAAATGTGGAAGAAACAATGTAAGCATGCTGGGAAAATGTAAACATCTACAGTATTCTCCCCAGCTGCTTTGCTGTAATATTTTCATTTGCATCAGCAAGAACTCTGTCATTTTTTAGCTGCTCCGCTTTCATTGCGCTTCTAGGAATCAATTAAACTCACAGCTGCTTTAGAGTTCATGGTAGGCACTTCAATAATATTACTTAAATGAAGGACTTCATATCTGCTAAACAAAATATACTGAATAGTCTTCTTTTCCATTGCTGCAACTAGTTTACAAAAATATGAAGTAAAATAAATACTTTGAGATTCTTGATGGTCAATACAGAAGCAGAGGATGTCTCCTGATAAATTAAGATGTCAATTAGAGGAAACTAAAGAGAGGCTAGACAACATGGATGTGGGCTATGATAAATAAGTAGTACTAAGACAAAAGCCTGACAATATAGCTATTAAAAGAATGAGTATGACAATATGGAGGAGAATTTCCCTTTACAGATTTTTTTTCTTCAAAGCTGTTTTACAGCTGTAGTCTCTTGCTGGAACCTACAGCAGTATTGGTAGCTCAAGCACAGTCGACTGTTTGCTGAGGAGAAAACAGATGGGAACAGTCTGCAGAAGTTCTCTACTCTTTATTCTGAGTCCACTGAGGAAAATTTAAGGTTGGTCTTCACATCCTCAGTGTGCAAAGGGGTAATGTCAACAGTACTGCTTTTTCATCTTTGTTTTTGTAATTTGAGAATATTATTTAGTGTTGCAACAGTTTCCACTGACAAATAAAAATTGGGCTAAATGCAGAATTTTCTCTCATTAGTTCTATTTTCTACTGGTGTTATTTGCAAGTGTGCAATGATCATTTCAGTAGTGGTACTCTTAATTGTATTCTTCCTTCTGTGTCTCTCCAGAAAGCAATGGGGTCAGTCTACATGGAATCTTAAAGGCAAAGCTGATGTGGTCTGATGCTTCTACATGGGATAACAATGTCTCTCCTTTATAACATGATGTGTTTGTGTGCCTGAGTTTCTTCAGGGGGTCCCAATAAGAATAAGCCTCCAACAGAGAAATCATTGGCATAGCTGGGAAGGAGAGAGAGTTTATGTCACTTCTGCAGTTCCTTTTCTGGAATGAGTCCCAGGCATAATTCAGAGCAGCTTCAGACTCCTTGACTATCCCTAGCCTCATGGGGATGTTTTAGCAGCTAAGGACAGATGTGGTATTAAGCTGCCCAGCCATAGCTCCCCGTATTCACTTGTTCTCCCTGTTTTGTGAGGGATATGAGTGTTTGTGAAGATGTATGTCAGCTTCCTGTGAGAACTTCAAAGGTACTTGGCCTGGCACATTTTATTTGTGCATTTTTTTTTTTTACTGGAAATAAACAGAACAAAGTGGAAATCCATCTTGTGGCTTTGGCTTTCTCTCTTCTGTTCCTTTTAGAACTGAAACCAATGGGCTAGTACCCTTAAAACACATAATGAGAATAGCAGCAAACAGCCTGCCAGTGACATACTGGTAAAAAAGTCAAAAGACTCTGTTTTTATGTATACTCCTTAGTTGTAAAGATGATAGCTGTTGAAGTGAAAATATGTCTCTTCAGTCTAGAACAGTTTGGGTAGCTGAGGATTTAAGCTGTATTTCTATCTGTGATTATAATTTCCTCTTTGAATATGTGCCATTTGGTTTTCTCCTCTAAGTTTCTAGTGATGGTTGATTTGCTTGAAATGATCAATATGCGTCTTGTATTATATCTGTTCCTTAGCTATTGTCTGTTACTAAATAAGTTGGACAGTAACTTTCTGGCTCGAAAGGCTCCCAGAAAGGCAGATCAGGAGACATCCTGATCTATTTGCAATTACATATTGCATGAGGAAAGTGGAGGGTTTATTCTGAGCCTCAATTGAGAGATGACTTCATCAGGCCACTGTTATACCCCTATTAGAACCATTTTCAAATACGGGTACTGGGAGAAGTTTTTCTGAACTAATTATGTCTCACCTATGGACATGTATGGAGACCTTATAGCAGCCTTCCAGTACTTAAAGGGGACCCACGGCAAAGACGGGTAGGGACTCTTGATCAGGAAGTGTAGTGGTAGGATGAGGGGTAACGGCTTTAAGCTGAAAGAGGGTAGATTTCGATTAGACATTATGAAGAAATTCTTTACTGTGAGGGTGGTGAGGCACTGGAACAGGTTGCCCAGAGCAGCTGTGGATGTCTCATCCCTGGAGGTGTTCAAGGCCAGGCTGGATGAGGCTTTGAGCAACCTGGGCTAGTGGGAGGTGTCCCTGCCCATGGCAGGGCCGTTGGAAGGAACTAGATGATCTCTAAGGTCCCTTCCACCCCAAACCATTCTATGATTCTATGGTATTTTCAGGAGTGCTTGGCAAGCTAAGAACTTAGCTTTAAAAATTACAATTTAATTACAATTTTTGTGACAAACTTGAAAGTTTGGGCCCCAGAATCTTAATAAGGTAATATAATGTTTGCTTCATATGTTACACTGAGTCTATCTAGAGATCCATCACTTGCGTCATATCTCACTGGGAACATCACCAGCATGTGCATGGCATCTGTGATTGTCACAAACACGTGCTGGACACACAGAAACACCTTACCAACACAAAGCATCACCTTTTCTGAGATACTTTGCATGCTTCCCCTATCTGCTGTTATGCAGGAGACCTAAGCATACCCAATCTGAAAGATTTCCTCACTAAGAGGGGACTTCTGTGCTTCTGAGTAGGGTCACTGTTGTGAATCACCTACAGGAAAACTGTTGAAGTGTTCCCATATATGAATCTTGGGGGAGAGGTTGCTATCCTATTTTACAAATTATAAACATACAAAATGAAACCTAATTTAAGAAAAGAATAGGAAGGTATTACTAACAGGTTAGCCAGTTGTAAATCTTGAATATTGACTTGCAGATCTTTGCCTTTATCCCGTACTTGTTAATAGCAGAATTTAACAGCATCCAGTGGCAAAATTTTGAATAAATAAAGTATGTTTTTAGGGTTGCAAACTGTTCTTAATTTAAAACCAATACCAATTTTTATTTATGTTAATGAACGCTGTGTTGGTAAGTTACAGGGTAAGCAGACTGAGTGAACAGGAGCAACTCTGAACCTGATTTAAGCGCCAGAATAAGTGAGCACTTTGATTAGAGGAGATATGAATACCCTCAGGACATGAAGGGGGCACAGAACAATTTCTCAGTGCTTTTGCTGAACTTATGCCTACTCATGCAACCCATTTATTCCTGGAGATGTTGCTTAGGCATTGATATTTATCTGGTTTTGTTTCTTGTTTATCAGCTATGACAACACTTAAATAAGGCTGGTAGGAGAACAGATGCTTTTTTATTATTTATGGTTACACTAGTAGGCTCGACTGTGTTTTTTAATTTAGTTTTATTTTTTATATTTAGTTATTTTTTTAATCAAATATCACAGAATGGTTTCAAAAAGCCCTTAAATGCAGTTATTTAAATAGCTATTGCATCTGCAGGTACATAACTTTTTCCACTGGCATAGCCATGTTTTGAAAGATAGTGAAAGTTAACTCCTGATTTCCTTACAGGGTATTTAAAATTACAGTTAATTGTAATGAAGCCTGCTCCTTTGATTAACTTTGGTACTGACTGAGATTTAAGTGTGATTACACTGCCAGAAAGAAAAGTTCTTGACTCTGTATGCTTCCTCTTTCTATAGAGTTAGAGGAATGGTTGAATCACTGAAAATACCAGGAAAACCGCTGACCTATATTCAGATCTTTGCTCTTCTAACTTGCACGTTTATGTCCTGAAGGATTTTGTTGAGTCAGTTATTGCACTGATTATAATACATTTGGGTTTATATTTACAAAACTCCTATAGAAGCAATTGTTCTAGGGATACTGCTCAGGAATGTTATATACATGAGCAGCAGTAATGACTTTAATTTGTGGTTGGTTGGTAATACGCAGTTGTTCACAGTACTGAAAGGGCTAACTCCTGATCTGTCTCTCATACTCTCTAAGAGATATACAAGCAAATAAGAGCTCATAGCTGACAGACTGTGAGCTGTATGAATGGAGAAGGAATGTAAGAAATATGAAAAAAAAATTCTGGTTGCATTATTACATTAATGTCTCTTTAAGGATTTTGCTCTGAAAAATTATTCTATGTTACTTTTAGTATTAGATAAATTAAAATCAAGTTTTTATTTCAAAGACAGAAGTTTTACAAAACCTGTGGTTTCCCAGTTTCATGAGTTCCCACAATGGTCCAGACTTCCAAGCCATAGAAAAAAGCACTTCATTTCTCTAAGCTACTGTATGGTTTCTTGGCAACTGATGATAAACAGATATTGCTTGTTAGGAAATCTGCCTTCTTTTTTTTTTTATTTTAGATTTAATCTGGAATGAAAACCAATGCTGTCATCATACAGGCTCCAAAAATAACAAATAAAATAATATTTATAATATAACTTGGGATGTAATATTAGATTAAGCCTTTAGGCTTACCCATATTACAGCAAAAGACATAAGTTTTCCAACTGCAAGTAACAATGTAAAAAAATTAAAAAAATTGAGACTCCAGGCGTAGCCTCCCTCGTGCCCATTTGCTCCTGGATGAGAACAAAAGTTGCCTTCTAAATTCAAGTGCTTTGTACTGTGATATGTGGCAGTATGAAACCCTAAGATAGCTTTGGATCCCCAGCTCAGATCCTTCTAGATTGAATAAGCAGAGAAGGGAAGTGTGATTTCTTACTTGCCTGAACGAAGAGGTCACTACCCTTTATGAGAGCTGGAACTAACTGAATAGGAAGTTTAAGTAAAAATAAAAAGTTTATGAACCTTCACCATCCTCTTGTAAACTGGAAGGCATGAACATGATCAAACCCAACCTATAGATATTGGCAGACATATTTAAAAAGAGAGAGAAGCTATCTCTTTTTTGGATAGCTCCAAAGCGATCTTAGATATTTGAGCCAAATGACAATGCCAAATAAAAACTAGGCCATATAGACACCAATTACAACTCCAGTTTCTAGGAAATTATTTCATAATCAGATATATTAGCAAAGGAAAACCAGCAGACAGGGAAAGATGCAGGCAGACACTAAGAAAGAGCTCAGAAGCAGAACGCCTTGGGGCAGAGAACTCAGTGGAAGGCCAGATTAGGGAAACATGCACAAAGAGATTATTTGTTCTGATTCTGTTGATTTTGCATTAGTTCTTCATTAGTGTGGCTGTCTGGAACAATATATTCTGAATATTATAAAATCTTCATTTTGAGAGAAATGACCCTACAGGTTCCTAAGTGTCAGACAATTTCAGCTCCTGTTTTAGTCATTGTGAGAATTTCAACCAGGTTGAATGAACACCATTAATTAAAAAATTTCACGAGAATTTTATGTGAGTGATTTTGTGTTCNGATAATTAAAAGAAGCTGATGCAGGAACTGGTAAAATGATGTTTTCCATGCTTTGGAAAATACTTTTTCTGCATTCTGAACAAAAGAAAATATTCACTAAACCCATAATCCACTTCTTTGTTGCTACTTCGGATTCTAACACTTCTATGAAGTTTCCTAGGAGGACATAAGATATTTAACAATGTGGAAAAATATAGATTCAAACTTTGAAAAATAAGGCCTAAACAGCTAAGATATTATTGATGAATAGAACTGTGTAAAAATTCTAAATACACTGTTCTAGATGGAACCAGACTGAGAATTTTATTTTAGTAAATCATTAACTGTGAAATGAAGTATGTCAGCATTTGAACAGTATTTTCTTACTGATAATTAATCGTGAAGAATTATGAAAAACTGAGGAAGCAGTGCCTTCATAGTAGACCAGGATTTTCTAGGAAAACCTTTACTCTCTGCCAAAAGTTTCCCACACAACTATTTTCATCCTTCTTTAAAGGGTAGATTGTGTTCTCATCTTGAAGTACAATTTAATGCAAATTTTCTCCAGGAAAAATGGCTTAGACAGTTACAGGTAAGTAATTCTATCATGCAACAATATTTCTTTGGGGGAAAAAAGCCTTCAAACCAAAAAAAGCAAAAAAATCATGTCCTTGCACTGTAGCAAGAACATATAATTGATAAAACTGTTGAGTAAAATAGTCACCTGCAGCCCTTAAACCAAAGAAATTCACCATAAGCATGAAAAATTCTGCAGGAAAATAACATTAAAAATAGCAATAGAAATACTGTCCCTGCAGTTCCTTTGTTTAATGAATACATTTTAAACATCAGGGGCACACTCAAAGGTTGACTTGAACTCTTTGCGCTGCTTTGTAGTTAATGGCAAACAGGGCTTCAACCGCAGGTCCCAAGCTCTATATTACTTCTTTAACTAGCTAAATAAATACCTGGTACAGTTTAACTGTGCAGTTTCACATTCTTCTTTGCCAGCAATGATGTTTAAAGAGTTTCTGTCCTCAGCTGGTTTTTCCTGACCCGAATCTGCCTCTCTAGTAGTTTTGCTGCAAATCTTTTTAAAGAGGTATAGGAAAGTAGGTGAGGGAGTAGGCTCAGGTTAAAATATTCCTCAGCTTTTGTCTACTTCTCAGTGCTATTTTAAATTGAAAGCCAGTTCCTTGAACCAGTTCCTGTGTGTCCCTACAAACAGTCATGTCAGCACAACGGAAAGGATGGGGCAGGGCAGGAATTAGGGTTGTGAGCAGGAGGATAGGGAGTTACTTAAAGTGGAATTTCTACTGAAAATCATTAGAGATTGTAGCTGTATAGCCATCTGAAGCAGAAAAAAAGACTTGGCACCAGAAACTTAGTCTCAAAGGATAAGAAAAATAAGAGAGCAATGATTAATTCAGTAGAAGTACAGTAAGATACAAACAGCTCACATCAGTGCACCTGTTCCCCACTATTTGGCACAGCATAAAATAAGAGATTAAATGTTTCTTTCTATATATGTATTATCTGGTGGTGCATGTGTGTGAGAACACAGATATGCAAGCAGGCACATGTGCAAGTTTCTTTTTTTCCCCTCTTGGTTAAGGTGTTTGGCATGGGAACTGAGCAGAGAGATCTGGAAGCAGGAAGTGGAGGTGGCTACTAATGTGTAAGATGCTGCTGGATCTGGTCCTGTCAGCAACAGTCAGAGAAGGAGACTGCTAGAAATAGGGGCTTGGGTGTGGTTTTGATTTAAGATGTGTATCTGGACAATTAAAGTGAAAAAAAAATTCATTTTGAGGAATGGAACTGTGACAAGTTCTGTCAACTTTGACCCTGTAATATTTTTCGAGATGGGTTTTTAAACAGGGATGTAAATTTGTACTACTTACGTCTGTAGTCTGCATAATGCAAGCAGCCACTCAGAAACACAAAGATCTCACTCTAAATTTTCCAGATTGGAACTTTTAATATTTAGATTACAATTAGTTCATATGACAACCTGGTAGGATTTTTATATGAATGGCTTCCTGATTTTTTAAAGGTTATATTAATTGCTTTTTAAGTTTTGAAAGTAAGAGGTCGATTTAATTTATTTTCAAGAAGCTGTTCAGTTCATTTGCTATTATTATGAAGTATGTATCATCTCCCATTTAATTATTTTTGGTTGAACACAAAAATTATTGTCTGTTTTCTGTGGTAGCTCCTATCCTTCTCTTATAGTTGCATGTATGACTGCTGTAACCTTGTCTGGAGGACACTTCTTTAGTGTCAGTAGATTTGTCTTTAAATTTCTATGTGAGGTTGTGTGAATATAGAAGGGAACAGAAATCCAATCTGTACTTTTTTTTAGGTGTTGTTATTTATTTTAAAATTAATTTATTTGACAAGTTGTAGGCTTGACTAGATCCTGCAAGAATGTTCATGTGAGAAACGCAGCTTCTCAGCTTGGCTCCCAGCGTCCCTGAATACACTGGGCGTCCTTTGGAGGACGTGTCCCCTGCTGGCCTGGGCAGAGAGACATACAAGATCTTCCACGGCCATTCTCTCTCCAAAACAGCTGGGTGCCCACTGTGATCCCAAAGCTTACTCGGGTTTTCACTACCCGCTACTTACCCCTCTGAATCTCCCAGCACTGCCCTGGCTGTTCTGTATTTTGTCAATGTGTGCCAGGAGTAATGGACATCTGCATCTTTGTGATACTAACTGAGCGAGGGACTATTCCTGTGAGCTGCTGAGCTGGTGGTAAGTGTGAAAGTGTGGTTAGCCAGAAGAGCTGGGTGACAGTAAGCAGCTTTGATGGAGTAAATTGCTATTGAGGCAACAGCTGCTCGAAAATATGTGAACCAGCCCTGGGTGTGCTGTGCAGGGGATGGAGCTGCAGATCGCTTGTCCTCCCATGTGCCTTTCCATGTGGGCTAAAGAGGCAGGTCCTGACATATGGGTGATGTGAAACCTATTGGTGGATTCATGGAATAGGGTTTTCTCACAGATGCTTTCCACAGTGCAAGTGTATTATTTCTGCTGCCTGCTGGCCTTAGTGAGGAACTTTCTAATTGCTTTTCATCTTAACTAGCCCTGTACTGCTTTAGAAATTTCATCAGCAGTTTTGCTGGATGCTTTAATCGTGTTTTCACCACCTATGTAGTTTCAGTAACACTGTACTATCTTAGGGGAAGTCTATTAGCCCTGTTTCAGTTGTTTGTTTAATTGTCATGTTAATTATTTTTTCCAGAACTATACACGTTTTTGACAATACACTGGATTTTTCATATGTCAGCTCTTTGGACAAAGAACCCCATCTGATTAACTCCTTGTCCTTTCTTTATTCATCAGCCACTTTTGTTATTGTTGTTGTTGCCAATTTTCAAACTGGCAAAAAATAAATGGGGTCACAAGTATTAATTACACTGAAGTCCATCAGTGCTGGATTCAGAGTTGAACGAGTGAAGACAGAGCTTATAATTCCTAGATAGAGGGACAAGGTAGAAAGTAGCTGATAAATGGCTGTTATTGTGCTCTTTTTAGTCACGGAAGACAGAAATAATTTTCTCTAAATGTGCTGCTATTATTAAGCAGTAGATGTGGTCTATCTTGATTTCAGAAAAGCATTTGACACCGTCTCCCACAGTATCCTTGCGGATAAGCTGAGGAAGTGCGATCTGGATGATCGGGTGGTTAGATGGATTGTTAACTGGCTGGAGAAAAGAAGCCAGAGAGTTGTAGTGAATGGGATGGAGTCTAGTTGGA
>VZTO01025088.1:257634-287108 GCA_013400615.1 Syrrhaptes paradoxus | reverse complement strand
TTCTTCACAGTGAGGGTGACAGAGCCCTGGAACAGGCTGCCCAGAGAGGTTGTGGAGTCTCCTTCTCTGGAGACATTCAAAACCCGCCTGGATGCGTTCCTGTGTGATCTGATCTAGGTGTTCCTGCTCCGGCAGGGGGATTGGACTAGATGATCTTTCAAGGTCCCTTCCAATCCCTAACATTCTGTGATTCTGTGATTCTGTGATTCTGTGATTATTAAGCTATTTAAAAAACAGGATCTTGTCTCCCAAGTTTGAGATGATACCTTCTGTTGGGTTGTCATTTTATGTGCTTATGTATGTATGAACTGCAGGTGACTATTCAATAAATCCATTTTTCTTGTCATTAATATTAGAAGATTTCCAACTTCCACTTGCATGCTTTATTTATGATCAAGTTCTTGCAATCAGAAATGTGATCTTTAATAAAATGAAATGTATGTGTCTGATGGAAAGAAACATTAATCATGCAGAAAGCAACCAATACACATTTATTTCATTTTGCCATATTGTCACATTGTATTTCTATAGGTTAATCATGATTTGTAAGTAATATGTAAACATATTTTCAAAGGAGCGCTTTCCTTTAATGCACTGTGAGTCCAAATAAACAACAGTCTGTTCAGCTCTCTCTCCTATTCAGAGAGCAGGGCAATCCAATGTCTGCTTTGCTGCTGGGTATTTCTATTACCTTGCTGTTGTGGATACCAAACTGATAGGCCTGCGGTTCCTTAGAGGGTACATTTTAAACATCAGTACCACAATGAAGTGACTCCAATTCCGATTTTCCATAACATTGCTGAAAGTTAGCTCATTCTTTGTAATAATCATTAGTGCTCTCTTGAATGCATATGAATGATTGGTATTGGTAGTCCATTTATTTACACTATTCCATCATGCTTAAAACCTACCTCCTGCAAAACAAGTAATCTGTGAGTTTGTTAATACTGTGCTTATGGCAACCTGAGAGGTTTATTTAGCAGTACACTCATTTTAGAGCTTATTCTTTGGGCAAAGGACATTTTCAGACCACCAACCTTTCTATTGAGTGAACTGTTCTGTGTTTAAATCATACAAATATGAATAACATAAATGAAAAAAGTGTATTCATGGCAGAGCTGTAACAGCCAAGAAGGAGTGAATGAAAAATGACTGAAATGATTCTTTGAATAGTTGCATTCTAGAGGAATTAATTGCAGTTATCATTATATCTCTTTTGTGCTTGCTGTTGTCAACAGCCACTAATCAGTTGAGTGTCACAGGCCCACACATAAGTGTGGAATGACCGGCACAGTCTTCTTGTCCTAGGCTCAGCTGGGCACCGCTATGCACAGCTGACTATGGTTGGCCATTCAAGCAGCAGAAAACATGTGAGAGGCTCAGTCAGGTCTAGGCAGTGCAGCTCAGCCCTCAAATGCTGAGCAGTTTGTGTTACCTA
Source organism: Syrrhaptes paradoxus (assembly GCA_013400615.1). NCBI lineage: Eukaryota > Metazoa > Chordata > Aves > Pterocliformes > Pteroclidae > Syrrhaptes > Syrrhaptes paradoxus. Next base: position 285,670 of record VZTO01025088.1, on the reverse strand, counting down.
AACAGATGAAAACATTAAAATTGTACAAAGAACTGCTGTGTGTCACTGATGGAGCATGGCTTTCAGTGCTGGATGTGAACGCCAGCCCCTGGGTGGGTAAAACAGAGATATTCCCATCACCTGTTCCTCCTGCTTGTACGGTGACTGCCACACACACCATAGTATCACCTCGATGTTGGATAAAGCTGCAGAAGCATGGGGTCGTCCTGGTACTGGAGACCATGCAGGGCTTTGGCACAGGAATGGTTTTAATGTGCTGAGCACCGTACTATCAACGCTAAATTCTTCAGAGGATGGTGAGAATTTTAGGCACAGGTAAGCCTGATAGCTCAGGCCCCCTGAGGTTTCGATGGGTGGGGGATTGTGTGTGGATGTGGGCAACTGAGGATCTAGATTTTGAACTTGGGTGACTGTGATGGCAACTGGATCCTATGTCCACTTGAATCCCATCCTTAGTCTTCAGTGAGTTGGAACTTTGTTTCTATGGGAAAAGCCCCGAGGAGCAGATCCTTAATAGTTGTAAATTGGCATAATACCATTGGGTGTGTTCAAGCTCACATAATTTACACTGCAAGAGGATTTGGCCCTCTGTCTTTAGTTGGAGTCTGCTGTAGTCAAATCAACAAGTAGCGGGTATTAGAGGCAGCTCATTGTGGAGAAGCTATATTCACCCGTATTCTCTCTCTGGGAGGTCTTACTATTGTTCTTTAATGATTTCTATAGCTGTATCAATGCCGAACAGAGGTCCCTGCCACTTAGAAAATTTAGGCTGAAGCTACACCACAGAAATTCTGGCTGATGAGGCTCCGCTTTGGGCTGGGGCCTATGTCTGTGGGAGGAGGGATTTGCAAAGCTATGCAGCTGCCCAGGGAGAATATCTGTGCAATCTAAGGATCTTTGTCTTCCCTTCTTTTTATTTCTCCCTTCCCCACATTTATTTTCTTCATCTCTTCCTTTCTTGCTTAGTTAAAGAACTGTTCCTATTCAGCAGCCTATTCAAGATCCATTCAGGACTGTTGCTTAGTGCAATACAGAACAGCAGACATGGCAGGACAAGCAGAGCTTTTAAATAACTGATGGCTGAAAGGCACTACTGGGCAGTGCTAATTGTACACAGAGTATTGCCCAAATGCACTGCTCTATTTGTCACTGTGTATATTTTATAACCCTTTGTTAGCCTTGAAAATTTGCTTAGGCTGATACCCAAAACTCAGAATTGGTGCCACCATTTTAATTGAAGTATGAAAATATTCCAAAGCCCTGCTCCCTCTCAGCAGTGACTGTGGTAAATTCCCTGCAATTAAGAAAACTCCCAAGTGGTCTCCTCAAAATGCTGCTGCATATTGCTTCAAATTGTGGACCAGAAGTTTTGCATGATTTTATGCAGTAGACGTGCTCTCAGGGGAAGGACTCTGGTGAAGTAACTATTTTACTTCAGAGAAAATCCTATAAAACTTTCCCATCATTTTCCTGCCTTTTGATACTAATTTACAATAACAACAGCAAGAAAAATCAAAAGTGTTGAGAAGGGGGTTAGAAACAGCCCTGGTTTTAGGCTGTTTAAATATAAGTGAAAAACTCAGAAAGTCCATGTCATGAATACAGGATAGTTTTACTTGCATTTTGCAGGTGAGGCTACCCTTGTGAGTTTTATGTGACACTTTACCACCAATATCCATCTTCTAAAGCATATACAGCTGACAATAAACTTCAGTGGGAATTTGGTACATCATTCCTGCATTTATGCATTTCTTCTCCAACTAGAACTTAATAATTACAAGATTCGCAGCTTCCCAGAAGTGAGGAAGGTGAATTTAGTGTAGAAAAGTTACCCGTGTTACTCTACTTCTGTGGCTTTTAGAACTGGCATACAATAACCCAAATAAGACATTTACTAGAGAGGTAGAGCACTGAGTTATACTGATTATACTGATACAACTACAGTGATATAATTATACCAGTACAGTAATATGAGTAAATTCTTCTGTTTAAGCAAGCCTCAAGTCAAACCTTTAACATTATTAAATTGTAGCTTTGCATTATGAACAATAATAATGTACCGAGTTTCAGATAATAGAAATATTTAGTCTGTCCACAGGGGGCCAGAACAGAATTATATCCTCAGAGTGTATTAGTGCTTTGTTTCTTCTAATTTTAAAGGTCTCAAGGGAATGGGGCTTTCACCATTTCCATAGAGACAGTATTTCACAGCCCATAGATCTTTCTGTCAGGAATATTCACCTTACAGTCTCTCAATTTTTTCCTTTTATGTAAGTTTGGTAGCATTTTAAACTCCTTTGGGTAGCTTTTTACGAGACAGGTGAAAGGGGAGGAATTAGAGAGAGAGATGCCAAAAACAGTGAAGTCTGAGGAAAGCTCTAAATTATTTCCTCATTAAAAAAAATGTTACAGCACCACAGGTTGGTTGTTGCTCTCATCAGCACCTTTAACAGTTCGAATGTTGCTACGATATATGTAAACTTAAAAAGATCTTAATGTCAAATGGAGCAGGAATTTTACAAAAACAAGGGAAATTTCTTCTAGAAATAAGAGTAAAATATCATTTTGATTCACTCTAGTAGATTTTTTTACATAATCTAATATATCAGCTTTAAACCTCAAGAAGTTTTTGCTGGTTTATAGACAGCAAGACCTTGCAATGAAATGGAGAAGTGGGAGTTAACTTTAAAAACATACTGGCTTTCTCCCAGGCAGTGAGTGCTGACAAGTATAACCATATTACTAAAATCACATCAGCAATGTGATGTATTAAATAAAAACATGATTGTCTACAGCCAAAGTAGTTTGTATTTTGTCCATGAAAAAGCATTGTGTTACATCAATCTGTCCAAAAAATGGGGCACATCAGAAAACAATGTTAAGAAGGCTTTTAAAACACATCATTGAGATTACAGCACCTTTAAAAATAAACAGCGCTGAATACCAACACAGGTAAAATGTCATTGTGAAACCCAGATCTGAAATTCAACAGCATGCTTTATGGCTTTCCAGTGTGTGATAAAATCTGTTCACCAGATGTACTATCTGTCTCCTGTGTAGCATACTTGAGCATCATCTAGGCCTGAGGCCCATTTATTTCATGTAATTGCCTTCCCTGTGCACACCTTAGGGCACCCTAATCCTCCATTTTATTTCAGGCACTGTACAGGGTACCATCTGGTACTGTTAAGCTCATCTCGTTTTATTGCACCATTGCAGTGGCTGTATCCAGCCCTTATAGCATTCTTTCAATGAAGAGGAAGTTCAGTTACTGCCAGATATTTATTTTTGCCAGAAATAAAGTAGCTTTTAACTATACACACACAGAGTTCACATGTATGTCAGTCATAACCACTGCTTCTCACCCCACGTGGTTAAAAATAAATAAATGGTGAGTAGTGATATTCAGGTACAGCAGCAGTGCTGGGATGGTGTTATCTTCTGTTAAGAGTAGGAGATCTAAATTCTTCTTTACTCCTCTGAGTAATAACGTCTTTTTAGTATCTCATTTTTATTATTTCTATTAAAATGAGCAAAAAATATTGTATCACACCTTAAAAAGGCACCTTACAAGAATAGTTTAATATTTAAAGGTAGCAACTGTACATCATTACAAAGTTCGTTTGCTATTTTGGGCCCAAATTTACTTCTGTACATCACATTCCTACTCTTATCCTCTTGCTTATTCTTGTAAAACATTGCCATTAAAAAAATTGAACTTGAAATTGATATAATAGAAAACTTCATCCATTTTTAGGTTCCTCTTAATTGTCTGCCATTTTTAATGGCCTCCCTCCTTTTGAGTCTTTGTCACATTTTTTAACGGTACGATTTTTTTTTAAACTCCCTTTTGTGGCAGTAATTTTGTGCTCTTGGTTATTGCTACTTAATGTCTAACTACCTGCTTGTGCCTACAAACGAGGGAGCTGGAAGTCTAAGTGCCATTAATTGCTCCCATAGTTTTCATGAGCAAAAAGGGAGCCTGGGTTTTCATACTCTGAATTTTGCTGGCAATAGGTTTGAAGCACATCAGGTTTCATAGAGCAAAACTGTTGTCTGCTGTAGAGACAAATTTTACTTTCCTGTAAACTCTGCTGACTTTGGAATGGTTGCATTCCAGTAAGGCAGACCAGAATTACCCTCATTGCTGCAGCTCTACCACTGTTGGAGAGAAAAGAAAAACACCTTTGCTAAACTGGGGTGGAAACATCGTGTTGAAACACATTTGGCACCAAGTCAGACACCCTACAACAAAATACACAAGTTTCAGTGTTTCTTAGATGTGTGAAATAAATCCTATTCCTGATGTCAACAGCAGCATGAATGAAAAAAAAATGACTGCTTTTCTCCCCCAGGCTTTTTAAAAACTATTTAAATCACATTTTCATCGTGGCCCTTTCCCCTAGTGCTTTCTCCCTAGGCAACTTCAAGACCAGATTACGGTTATCTGGATGCGGCGTAACACCTTCTCTCCTCCCTCCCCCTCTGTAGCTCTGTCTCCTCTTTGGAGCAGTAGTTGGACAGGATGTCATCATTTTAAGATGTATAAGTGTCACTTGTGAGCAACAGTTATGTTAGGCAATGCTTCCAGATGGAGCTCAGGCAGTGTAGATTTGCCCAGAAATCACAGCTAGGGGTGGCATCGCCCTGGACAGTAGCAGAGGTTCCCTTCTGCTGAAAGACAGAAATGTCCTTTCAAGTACAGTTCCAGGCTTTCTGCAAGCTCTGGTTGATGCCATTTCCCCAGTGCCACTCAGTTTATGTGTCACTCGTCTCAGCTCTGAAAATCTGAATGAAACATTGATGTGATTGAATGCTCCCAGTAGCTGGGCAGTGTCTGTCTTGATCCACCCCTAAACAAGGCAACCAATAAAAGAAAGTTGGGGTGGTGGGTGGGGGAGCTTTGAAAGTGTTGATTTTAGATCAGTATCTAGGTTACTCACCTGCCATTTCCAGTGCTGGAACTTACTCTCTTTCTATAGTAGGTTGCATATGATAAGAAGACGACAGTGAGCCTTCTCAGAAAATAGCTAGGCACAGCTCTGGTGAGCAGCACAAACTAACTCATTATAAAAAAAACCAATCACAGTTAAAATGCATTTTCCCCTTTCTCCTGACTTTCTCATTCATTGGTTACAAATAGCCACAGTGTGGCATTAACAGCTGTGTCTGAAAATGCTACCTTCCAGATAAATTATAGCACAATAAAACTTTCAAAAGGTGGAATTATGTTCTTTTGTGTGAATTTTGAATGGTTTGCGTTCACTTGCAATGGCCAATGTAGGTAGATTCACCTGGATTAGCTGTCTGCCTTCATATAAAGGGCAGGTGAATGAAAATAATAACTCTCTCTACCATTCTTTGTTGCAGGAAGTGTTTATTTTACTGTTTCAGTCTCAGCTGAAATGGGGAGTACTGGATTGTGACTAGCAAGGTGTGGTTCTTAGCAGTCATACAAGTACATTTTTTTTCTGATGGTTTGTAAATCAGTGGAGGCCTCCAGTGGAAAAATAGGTTCATATTTATTGTCCTGAAGACTTGCACCTCCATTAGCTTTCAAGCCACCTTATTCTGTCAAAATTTTAATGATAGCCTTAGTATGAAGACTAATTTCTCCCCTTCACCCCATCAAGCAGAACATCCTGATATCCTGATAATTCCAAATCCATTCATCTGCAAAGAGCTAAGTGTCTGAACAAGCCACCATAGGCCTTAGAGGGGTCAGAGCTCAGAAATTATGGTAGATAACTGAATACTGGGATTTTCCATATACCAAGAAATAGTGCCCTAAGGAAAGGAAAAGAACTTCAGAGCTGGCCAGGTGCAATGGACAGGTGTGGGTGCAGCAGGGTACCAGACGATATCTGTTGGAGGACTGGAGCCTTAAATATAATTAAGACTGTTCACTTGGCATAGCAAAGAGAAAACTAATAGATTTTATTGTTAAAAATGCAAATGTGATAATTTGAGCTAAAAGGGGAAATGTAATGGCACACACTCATTCCTATTAAATTTATTTTCCATTAGCAAAATGCTAATTAACCATTAATCATTTGATAATGTATATGTAGCAAAAGCAGCTCAAAAGTCAAATTGTCTGAATAACTAGCACAATAGCCAGTCAAGGTGAAAAATACCATGCTTCTTTATAAAGAAAAGTAGAAATCATTGTTTACCGTTACAGAAACTGTAGTTGTGGCATACATACAGCCTTAGCTACAACATCTGAGAGTTATGACTAGCTAGTCAATCTTTTCCTGCAAGTGGCTGCAGTTAAATGTAAGCAACACTAAAACAGACTTACCCATCTCTGCACTCAAACTGGGAGAAAACTGTCTTGGGATTCACTGGATAGTGGAATTTGAAAGCATCACATTCTTGCAAAGGTTCTCTCTGCGCCAAAATGTGGCTTCCTAGCCCTAGTGACTTCTACTCTGAGCTAATTTCTGCTCCACTCCCATTGCACATTTCTGCATGCATAGACCCCTAGAGTGCTGTGAAGCCAGACCTGCCAGCATTTCCTGTTTATTTCGGTCTCTGGTATGATATTGGAAGTAACATCTCAGCCTGGAAGTATATTAAATGAAGTGTGCATGCAAATTACTAGCAAACGATTTCCATTTTGCAGATGATTCTTCTTTGATTGGTTCACTTTGCAAGACTTAATTCTGTAGGATAGGCTAGGCTTTTTTCCCATTATAAAAAAATCCCTAATAACCACTTCCACATCTGAGACAGTGAAGATTAAAATCAACCATTGTGTAGTGTATGAGAAGTAACTATTTTTCATAGGCTTTTTACTGCACATTTGGGATTATGATTTCGTATTATGCAAATGCATTTTATGAAACCATAACACAGAAATGTGTACTATTGTTAACACACATTTGCAGCCTAGCATGTGAAGTCTCCAAAAGAGCCATTCTGGTGTCTTCTCTCATTGTGTATTATGGATAATAAACAAAAAGTAGTTATACGTATTCTGTACTACACAGCAATAGCAATAAAAACTGCCTCCTGTCATTAATATGCATCAAGGGCATGTATCCTGGTAGCTCTGAAAGACATCTCAATGTGGATGCATGTTAGACAAAATAAAAAGTTGTCTAACTCGTAACAGAACAGGGACTGTGTGGAAGAGCTCTCTGTTGTACTTAGAGGAAGCTATGCTAATCAAAATTCTGCTTGTTCTTCATTTCCTTTAGATTCACAATGTCATTATCATGTCACTGGAGTTGTTGGCTGCATGTTAGTTCCTGTATGTCATAGTCATATTTTACAAAGTACTGTAATAGGCCTCAAAATAACTATTCTTATATATGTTTTCTGAAGGACTCCAAAGAAGCAACTAGTTTTTGAGCAGCCTAGCTGCTACTCCAGTGCCTTGCCTAGAGTGCTAACCTTTTGACAGCACCACATACAAGGGTTAGGTTGATGAGGCCATTCAGGCATGCAACCGCAATTATGTCTTATTTCTTCTTGAATTAGTAATTTAAAAAATGATGTAATTTAGCAGCTTTCCCACTTCAGCCTGATTTTTGCATTTTAGGTCCAAAAAAAATTCATTATCAATGTTCCTGAAAAGATCGGTAGCAATGCTGCCTTGTGACTTACAGGTGTGCTCCCATTCTCACTTATTTCATGGATCCCAGACCTATGCAGAGTGTCCATTTTCCTTTGTGCAGAGCACAAAGTCACACTGGATGGTCTTATTCAGCTGTAATGCACAGAAATGCGTCTTCCTACCTCTACCTGTTAACATTGCTTCCATGGTCACAGCTTGTCAGCCACAAATCTGTGCCATATTAATAAAACCAGTATTCATGTAGTGCTACTATTTGTGTTTCTGATATCCCAGAATGATACCTGGGGCCTTTTATGTGCTTGCGAAATCTGAAAGAAACAATAACAAAGGGGAAAAATGGAGCTGTTCGTCTGTCCCCCAGCTGAAGGCTTTAATAAGGGCACCTTTCCAGTTATTCTGGTACTGAACTAGCTTTAGTCTATCTAGTAGAGCCATTTCCTGTGTAATCTTACCCATATAANNNNATTGTCTATCTCTGTAGCTCTTTTTTTTTTTTTTTTTTTTTCCTACTGCAAAAAAATATTTGTAAAGGTAATTTCACTAGACATTTGGAGATTTTGAAGTGCTTTTTTATCAGCATGGTTCTTTATGAATAGGTAATTTTTATCTGTGCTCTGCTCAACTGAATGCTTATAAGACTGTCTGGTCTCAAAGATGCCTGCTAAAAAAATATAATTGCCTTAAAAGAATTTTTTTCCATTTTTCTCCTTCTAATTTTGCCTCTAGTAAAATCTTAAATTTTTCTAATTTGCTGTGCTATTTTAATTAGTCAATTTTCCTTTATTTGTACAAGTAAGCAGTCTTATAAGACTGTAAATCATTCATCCATTAAAAACTCTATTTCCTCATATTGCACATTCGATTCACTTAGAAAAGAAAAAACCTTGGCATGGAACAGAATTATGCAATGTCATGGACACATTAACATTTGGATCAAAATCTTACATTGTGTCAGCCAGTAAACAGTATAAATGGTTCAGATTTGCAATAAATAATTGTCTATTAATACCTTGGCGTGGTGCAGCAAATTAAAGTCTCACTTCAGTAAACACAGATGTAGGTAAGAGCTGGGGCCCTAAGAAAGCAACTGCCATGCAGCGTTAGAATAGAAAGAGAGCATCATGAAGCGTTACTGTATCTTTCCAGCAATGAGAATAATGTATACAGACTTAAACAGCAACAGAGAAACATAGTGGGAGGTAGGTCGTTGGGGCATTTAAGTCTAATCAGGGAAGATTTAGAACCATTTGTTTTAGATGCTCTGGCAGACACTTCTCTTGCAGAAGATTAAGAGAAGCATTTTAAAATAGAGCGAAGTGTGCTGTTGTGTACAGAGCAGAGCCCATAATTCAGGACGATCAGGACACATGATACTTAGGGACCTCCTGGGTCATTATGTTGGGTCAGCTCCTGTGGTAGTCAAACATCCCCAAAAATCCTATCTGTGCACTTCGTTTGTTAGACTGCCATATTTTGCACCTTGCAGGTTGTTGTCAATCGTCTTGAGATTTTTGCAAATTTAATCACTAACTGAAATTTTGTCAAATTATGTCAGTAACTTCCTGCCCCACAGACTGTGGGCAGGTGGTCCTGAACGCTCAGTATCTGAAACTCAAAATTTCAGTTTCTTGATCTGGGTTATTTCTGTGAATGTTTTAACAAGTAGACATGCCATTACTTCAGTGTGGAGATTCAATACAAATAGAAATGTGAAAAGATATTAATTTACAAATTCAAATATATATGAACAATTAGGTATTAATACTTATTTAGAGATCTCCAGTTCATAATGCTGTCTCTCAGCTGTCTCTAGTGTTGTCACCCATGAACCGTAATTGTTGTTACTGCAGTTTTGAGCATGGGTTTTTTTTCTGAGTTACCAACTCAGCCCATAATCCTGTAACACAATCTAGTTTATCCATACGCTAAAGGGAAGGCATTAATCAAAACATTGTTCTCCATTACATTAGCTATAGAGCAATATCTCCTTATTTCTTAATGGTTTCTTTGTCCAAGTCTGTTTAAAAATTCAGCCTCAGTGTGCTGGACTACAAGTTTTGCATGGTCTATGCTTGATTGGCTGAGTAATCTCTCTCATTTTCTTTGGCACTTTGTGTTCATGTCCTTGATGTCTGGAACACGAGTCAGTGGGTTTTTAAGCAGAGTACAAGGCCTGTATTTTGTAGGCAAGATGGCTTATTTAAAGTAGATCGGAAGCTGGTCCTGCTAGCTGCACAAGACAAGGGCTTTAAAATCTTCCTTCAGTGTCTGGCTGTTTACAAGCCAAACAAAATTTAATGCTTCCTCTGGGAGAACACAAGAACGATCTGCTTTCTGCATTGCCTCGTGCAGTGGGACTAGTTAAAAGGAATATAAATATACCCACGAGAGCTGATGCCTCTGCGCTTGGGAGCTCCCTGGATAGATGTGAGAGCTTCTTCCTTAGCTCCTCCAGCAGTGTTATAGCTCTGCTCTAAACCTCTGAGGCTCTTAATAAAAAACCTGAAAATCATCCATCTAATAAAACTCATGTCACTCCTTGAAACTCAGACCTCTTCAGCTTACCAATGATTTGCTCCATTTGTGCATCATACTCTGTTGACTTGAGTCCTTGCATAGTTACTGTGAAATAATGCATGTTATTACATGGTTAACCACACAGTAACTTCGCTGGAAGCAATGGCAATTACAGAGTAAGTTGTGTTAATCTTCCTGTGCTATTGTTTGGTAACTGTGTAATAAACTCAGGTCACCTGTGCAAATCAAAGTTGCTTGGTAATTTTTCTCTTCTCCCTTTTTGTAACAATGGCAAGTGAGTTAGAACATTGATGGTATCTCAGCAGGGCGTGTGGAACCAAACCTGCCAGAGCAAAGCATTGCTTTCTGTAAGCAACTCCTATTTTTAATGTTAGCAGCAGAAAACTGTTTACAGGGACAGAAGTTAAAATTTGCCTGTATGAACAGCTGTACCTCCATATTTAGCACCCTCATTGAAATCCAGCAGAATATGACATTGAACAGGATTCATTCACACCCAGCTGCTGCTTAGCGACTTGTGAAATGAATTAGCATCCTCAATTCACTCCCACTCTTCTGAGTTATGAATTTTGAGCAAGAAAGACACAAGTTTGGTGAAACAGTGAAAGATTTAGAGCAGGATTTCAAGAAGAGCATGGCGGAGGCATCCCATAGCAATCAAAAGACAGCCAGAAGCCACGGTCAATGGAGTATTTGTTCTGTGGCCAGAGAATGGAAGTCATCAGAGATGACAAGGTGTGACTTCTTTGCATAAGCAATAAAGTCTACACATCCACAGTGCAGCACAGAGATAAAAAATGCCAGGTACACGACCTGACCTTACATGATTTTCTTTAATACTGGTCTGAGTTGCATGTTATAATATGAAGAATTAATTACATGATACATAACCAGCTCCCATCAGTGCTCCAGCAATCTGGGAAGCACTATTAGGCATACCTTTCCTGTGACACTTCTGTCTCCAATATATCACACAGCAAATCCGACATAACAGAAGCACACATATCAATGTGAACAATATCATCCTGGTGCAGAAATTTTCACAGTTAATTAAAAAAATCAAATATAAGCAGTCTGGCTCCTTACTAAACTAATTAAAAATATAAATACAATAAGCCCTGACTGAGCTTTTGACAGGTCATTAAAAACACAAAATTGAGTCAAGTACAAGGACTAGTTTCAGTATATAACAGAGTGAAATGAAATGGTGAGGCTGAAATTAAATTAACGTTGGTTTTGTTTCCATTGTTCCTCACCTGGTGTTGATGGCTGGATTTACACAGTGCAGTTCTCCAAAGGTAAAGGCCTGGACAGTTTACTGTGGGAATTTGAAGATGCCACTTACTGTTTCCTTCTGGCTTTTAAATCTGCTTCCCTGGCAGCATTACCAGCTGTGTGTGTTACATGCAGTGCCTTTTTGACCACAAGTTTTGGTGTAATTTTCAATCCTCTGAAATTGTTTCAGCAATAGACATACACTCTCTCCACTCCAAGTGTATCCTTTAGAAATAACTTTGTTTAGAAGTGGAGCAGTGCATTTGGTATATCAGCTTAGGGTTTCCAAGGAGGACTAAGATCTAGCAAGCATTTTTCTTGTAGGAGCTTTAATACTGTGCAATGGGGCTGGCATTCCCTTTGTTTCTTATGGGGTTCCCAGTCCTGAAGGTATCCACACTGTATACAGCTTAGTTCATACCTGGGCTTTTTCCTAGGGTAAATAAATACTTGCTGAATTAGAATATATCTGACTTCGTAAGGTTAGTTTGGTGCTTGGCTGTAGAATACTATTCTCCCCTTACGTTTGCAGCATGAAGAATTCTCCAATATAACTACAAAAGCCAAACAAAACCAAAAAATCATGGATGTACCCACTGTGAATATTTTTCCTGCTGGCTTTGATTTATCAACAGCATAATGAATGTCCCAAATGCCGTTGAATTTTCTTTGAAGCTCTCTTTGAGGGGAGCTGCAGGAATATTCCCTATATTGTCTGGAGAAAGGTGGGGTATGTCATTGTGAAAGAAAATGTTGCTTGCCAGCATGTTCCAGCTTTCATTTTGTGACATCCTGCATATATTCACTTGTATATAACATCCAAGAACAGTGTGTAATATAGTTGTAGCTGAACTGATTTCAAACACAATTTGGCCTGCCTATAAATTGGCACAAGCCCAGTTTTTATGGACCTGGGCTTGAGGGAGCTTGTTTCCTGATGTTAGGAAAGGAGACAGAGGATCAAAGCTATGCTCTTTGCATGTGTGTAGCAAGAGCCCCTGTGCTGAGACAAAAGGATGAGGGAGTATCCCAACAAGAGGTTCCCCAAAGGATGTAAGAGTTTCTGCCTCAGGGCTTGTCTGCTTCAGGAACTCTCCTGCAGCAAGCCAGAGTGGGAACTTGGCACAAAGGAGTGTAACACCCCTTGGAGAAGCTGCCCAAGGAACTGCCGTGAAGCAGATGAAATGCTGTAGAGTCACATTCTTGCTTATTGCCAATTCCCACTATACAAAAGTGCTCCTGAATCTGTTTCCCCAACACTGAGCCTCCCAGCCCAAAGGAGTCAGGACTAGTGACATTTATCCTTGTTGCTGTGGCCCTTAGGATTTACCTGTGCTTGTGTGTGTACACGCTTCAAAAAGCCAGGGTACTGAACCAAGCTGTGCCTCGAAAGAAAGGATTAATGCCTAGAAAATATCTTAGCCAAAGAGTTTAGACACGGTTTTATAACTTAGTTAATGGTCTAGTACAGGAGAGGCCTGAGAAAACGTGGCAAATAAGTATTAAAACTGGATCCTCCTCATTCTCTGTTCTTTTCTACTGCCTCTGCATCAGATGGGCCTCCTTTTTATCCCTAGCATTAAGTTTTTATCACTTTACTAAAATACTATAAATCAATAAAATAGGGCAGAAAATTGCTTTCTTACATCATTGCACCAATGTGCCGCTTGTATGATCTGGAATGACAATGAGATATCCATCTTTCTGTGGACAAAAATGCCAGTTCCCAGTACAGAATGCTGAGTTGCATATGGCTAAAAAATTTCCAGACCAAACACTAGCTCCAACTGAAATGAGATATGCCTCTTTCACTTTTCTAATTTTTTGAAGATCAAGAGAGAATTCTAATTCTCTAAACACAAAATATTATTACTAAATTAAAATTTCTATTCTGTCCTAAACCTCTTTTCCTAGTCATTCTTCATCCTGATAATATTTGCTTGAATCTCATGCCAAGCTCTATAAAGAACTTTTTTGATTTTTTTTTTTTAATTTATTTTTAAATATACTCACTAGGGGGAATGCTCATAAAATTCAGCCTCAGCCACAATCTGGACTACGGTCTGCCAAGCTCCACATAAATAAATCATCAAGTCATTTTGGCATCTTCTAGGCCAGGAGGGATGTCTTTGGGGTAGATTTAAAGAGACATTGTCCTGTAAAGTATGTGCTTTGTGGAGAAAACTAAGCAGTGGCACCATGAATCTCAAATATTTGGATTTTTACAGGTAACCCATGCAACAAAATACAGTGAAAGGCTTTTTAATTCCAAAATTACAACTATATCAGTTAGTCTTCTGTGCTGCTATCCTAGCAGAAATGAAATCGAGTAGTTGAGACCTTAGGGTAGTGTGAGCAGGTGATACTGGATATGCTGATGTTGTGCTAAAATGCCTGCAGAACACACAGCAAGTAGATGTTTGAGATTTTCTCTTAGCAATCTCAATGGTGAAAATAGGGATAAAGCAGCCAAACGTTTCTCAGCTTTGCACTTTCTAAAGCCAATATAAACAGTGAGAAGCAAGACCGCTCCAGCTCGGGAAGAACGTGCTGGGGTTAGCCTGACAGCTGGCAGCACCTAATCCCTCTCTCCCTCCCTTACACCCCGGGGAAACACAGCCTGGGGTAGGTTGAAGAGAGCAACAGTCTCCTGCAAGGGCCCTAGGGGTGGCCAGTCGGGCAGGAGCACTGCAAAGGACATGGGCCCTGCAGCACAGGCTCAGAGCTGTGTCCTGGTCGTGGGACCTCCAGCCTGGCTGGGAGTGACGTCTGTCACTGAGCTTTGTTCACCTATCCCTTGTAGAGGGCATCTAAAACAAGGACGTGTAAATCAGGTAATAATCAAGAGAAAGCAATCTGTAGCTGGTTTGTCAAGAGGAGACCTTGGGCCACAGTCCTCTGCTGCTCACAGGTCACAGAAATCAGTGGAGTCGTGCCTGCAATTACACCGTGGGGAATCTGCATCACTTTATTTGGACTGTGGGAAGTTACTGAACCTACTTACTCCATAACAACAGGGAGGAAAATTGCCTCATTTTAGGTTTTGTTAAAATCCCTGACTTGGACCAGATCCATTGGCAGGTTCTAAACCATCAGTGTTGCCTGAGACCATTGAGGTTTGGGTGGGCAGCAGGGAGAAATCAGGCAAAAATTAATACCTTCAGCTGAGATTTTCTAAATCATAGAATCATAGAATGTCCTGGGTTGAAAAGGACCTTAAAGATCATCTAGTTCCAACCCCCCTGCTGTGGGCAGGGTTGCCAACCACTAGAGCAGGCTGCCCAGAGCCCCATCCAGCCTGGCCTTGAACCCCTCCAGGGATGGGGCATCCACAACTTCCCTGGGCAACCTGTTCCAGTGCCTCACCACCCTCATAGTGAAAAATTTCCACCTAAAATGTTCCTTCATTCATAAGAACAGCAAACAGACAGGAGTTTGAACTTCCTGAGATCATTCAGAGGTTGAGCATTTATGGGTGCACAGTGGATGAGCTCATGATGGAACCAGAAACGGAGAGGCAGTTCCAGAATGGCATCCATGTGCAGATCATCAGGAAAAGAGTGAGTTGCAGCTGGACCACTGACTACCAGAAGGAAACTCTCTGTCTGCCTTAATTTCTGAAACACAGTCTTAGCTGCAAAAAAAAAATTGAATTTTAGGAATGATCAATTCTTAGGAGCTGTGATTTGGCCCATTGTATGTCACAACTGAAAGCTGAAAAGCAAATTAAAAAGTCAGAGAGTTTCAGCTCATGTCTTCTTACAAAAATACTGTACTAAAACTATACTTGCTGCCAATGATAATGACTAGAGGTGTTTTAGGTGATCCTTTAAAGATAATTTACCCATTTTGAGTGGTCTAATGTTACTGTACAAGCAACAGTGGAAAGAAGCATCACATACTCTTTCTGGGTTACAATGAAATTAAATCTTTGGGTTTTGGAACAGTGGCACAAAGTAATTAGCATACATGCTGCTGGCACCATATTCTTTCTATATATATCTGAATTGAAAAGAGGCACTGAGAAATACATACCAGACAATTACAGGTTAAGGATCATTTACATAAATTAACAAATTTGCAAATGAATTCATCTAGTGAAAAGTCAGACACGGGACACTGCATTTTAATAATTGACATTCCACATGAAATGCAATGTTCTTGAGGAGGAAATTGAGCTCCAGGTTACTATTAGAACCAGCAGAGCAGCAAGAGCTGGAAAGAAATGCCATCTCATATTACGCGAGTTACTGCTCCTGCATAACAACTATCTTCTATTCTGATAGACTTTATTTTAATAAAACTAGTACTAGGATTTTTACAGAAGAAAAAAGCAGTCATCAACAACACTGGTCAGGAAACAAAAATGGAAGAAATCTTTGTGATATGGTCCTAACAGCCAGCTAATAATTCGTTATGCTCTAATCTTTCTTCTTCTGTTTTATTTGGCAGACAAATCTCCTTACGTTTCAGTTCTACCAGGTAGTTACAAGCTTACCTCGAAGTATGCAACACTGACAGGAAATTATAAATTATCTAATTTTTTTGTTCCCTGTCACAACATAGGTTAAATTGCAAAATAAAGATAAGTGATCCACTTAGCTGCTTCCTGCTGTCCTGATCAGTTTAAGAACACATTATGTTACAAATATTGTTCTTGATACAAAAGTAATGACTTTCATAAGGTGCTAGTCAGTCATTCAAAGTCACAATACTTTCATTGTGTGCCATAAATACAAATTATATGCTCACAGAGACCTGAAAGCAAATCTGTCCCTAGTAATGTTCCTTAGTATAATTTAGAGATTAACTTAAAGTGAACCAAATAATTCTCTCAGTGATACACTTTTTCCAAGATCACATAGAGCAAGTGTGTCATTTCAGTGAATGCCAGTAAAATTACTCCTCTTGTAATATTCCTAAATACTGATGAGAGAGTTTTTGTCCTTAATCTGACTACAACTTTGCCATCATCTATAGGGAGTATTGTGTTAAACCTCCTGAACTGAAATGATAAAACGACAAAGTACAATGTTTGACATTTGGTTGTCCTAGCATCCTTTTTACTTCTATTTTTATACAATTTATTGCAGAAAAAATGGACAAGCTGGCTAAGTTCCCTTCCCCTTCTTTTCTATCCCTTGTTTTAGGAACCTGAGACATTTTAATTCTTGAATAGGTTTAGAAGTCCCTCCAAATGAATCAGCTGCAATAATAACATTTATTTTATCAAATGATTCAGCTGTTTGAAATACAGGGAACAAGATTCTTACCTATAATGAGCTCAGACTCAGTAAATGGGTAGGCTGACATCCTTTCTCTTCAGTATTTTGACACACACTGTGGTGCATATATACGCACAGGTAGAGAGAATACTTTGACAGAATGCAATGATGTCCTTATGAGTGAAACTCACTGCCCTCACTAGCACAGGAGCAAATTTCTGTAACTCTCATACCCTTTGGTATAAGGTCTTACTGAGAAGTATTCTCCTGTACTGATTGACAGACTGAATGAAGAAAGCTTCCATTTTTAACTTTTTAACATTTTTAACCATAGTAATGGGAATGATCATCTGGTAGAATTATTTTACAACAGAGAAGGAAGAAAGCAGCTCTCAGACTTTTTTCCCAACTCAGAATATTCTTTCCCCATCAAAGCAGCACTGTAGCCTGGGTCAGACTGTGCTCTATACCACGCAGGGTAGTCAATAGGCTTTGCGGAAGTCCACAGCTTCACCAAATAAGACTTTACCTTTAAGAGTGCAGTAACAGTGTGAATGCCTTTTCACCAGGGTGTCACTGATGGATCTGAGCAGCTTTTCATGTATGCATGCTGCAAACTCTTTACATTTTTACATTCTAATAACAGTGAACAGCATAAATTATCTCTAATTCCTGATTCTGCGAGGAAGCAGCCATCTGGTCTAATACCACTGTGACAGTGATATAGGACTGAACACTCTGTGCTTGGTCTGCTGCACAGAAAAGGACAATAGGACATATTTTAAAATGTCAGGATACATCAGAACCATATTCAGGAAAGTTTGCATTTATGAAAATTGATAGTATTGGAGATATATCATGATGCAGATCTAATCATGGTTGCTGGTATGGTGAATTAAATTAAGAGCTGATTTGAATTTTTCTAATTAAAGATATGTTATTCCTTCTCTCCTCATGTTTTCTCTTTTGGTAAAAGAAGCTTATTAAACAATTTTCAGAAAAGCTTTGGATTCAGAGGGTTAAGGCTTTAGCAAAAAAACCCTGGTGTCAGTGGTAGTTTGACTGTCTCAGTGCAGTATTCAATGGGCTTTTGTTTGTATTCCAAAATCATCGCTCATGTTTGCATAATTGTTATTGTTTGAACTAGATAGACTTGGTAATAATTGTACCCAGGTACTGCAAGGTAGGATGGCATGTGGGCACAGCAGCTTAGCAAAGCTAAGCAGAGCTGTACAAGGTGTTCTCTGTGCTCTTTCCAGTCCCAGAGAGCTCTCTGAGCTACCTGCTTTTAATGGCTAAAATACAGGAAGGGCAGAAAGAAAATTAAATCTTATTTATGTGGGAGTAAGCACACTTTAAAGGTAAGTTAACACAAATTAGATCAAAACCTATCAACTTGTGTTTTGCCCCAACAAATTAACTTCAGCTTTGCTGTACTGCTTAGTTATCTAAGTAGCTCATTTATGTAACTTCTCTTGTTTAAAGTTTTTTTTACAATGCCAAATATTTTTCAAGACTTCAAGACATCAGGAACTTAAGAATATAATTTATAGGTGTCACATAGAATGTATTTCCATCATTAGCCTTAATGGCTTTAGAAATTCTACTGTACTATTTAAAAAATAAACACGAAATAGTTCTTTTCACAGCACGAATAGTAGTTAACCTACAGAGGTCAAAGAGTTAAATACTGTAATGGGATTTTTCAAGGGACTTCTTAATTTTATGACCAATAATATCATTTGTAATTTTATGTACTAGAAGGGGCCATCAAATTCATACTCCAGGGTGTTAGCTGATCACAGGGATAAGAAACAGTCCTCTCATCCCTTTTTGCCATGTAGGACATTGCATAATTAGCCAGCTGTTTTCTTTGAAGCACCTAACATAGGCCACTGGTGAAGGCAGAATTCTGGGCTTGAAGGATAATTGATCCAATCTGGCTTGGTAACTCTGTGGTCACTTGTCTACTCTTAAAATATATATTCTTCAGATCAAAGATGGAGCATTTCTGAGTTTTTAATTTTGCTTTCTGCTTGTAAGCATGGCAGAGGTATACATTACAGGAATTCTTTCAGAAAGTGGTCCTTCTGGGGCTTGTGTTGGCATATTTACTAGTTAGAATTGTCCAATGCTGTGACAACCTTTAAGGCTTTATAGTATAGAGAAATACTCTTTGCAGGGCATTATTCTTAAGGATGTTGTATGCCAGCTTTGCCAACTCAGGTTGTTAAATGTTAAGGCATGCTTGTATTGTTCAGTCCTTCTTGCCAGCCCTTCCCACTTCCCACTACCAAGATGTCCCTTAAGTGCTGGAGTGCTGCTTTAAGGGACATTTTCTTAAAGAGACAAATGCAAATATAATATTGTTCAAGAAGGGGAAAGGAAGATAAACAAAAGCAAAGGATAGTGAGCTCAGTCCAGCTCCTGCCTTTGCAGGGACAGTCTCCTGTGTTGCTTGTGCTTCACAGCATCACAAATGGTAATACGTACACTGTAAGCAAAGAAAGTTACTTCAGAGGTAAGTATGGAAAGGTATATGAAGATAGATCTGGCATCATTTTGCACACCAAAAAAAAAAACAAGTGGGCTCTGGCTAGAATCTTGCATTTGTGTGAAGAAAGAGGGAAGCTTGTGTGCGCTAGGAATGGAAATGGCCAGCACCTGCACGTGTAGCCAGAGGTTTTCCAAAGCTGGATGGGCAAGGAATTGATTTAGCTTTGCTTAAAGCTTTACATCAGAGCTTGAGGGAATAAAAAAAGGAAGGTTAGCTTACAGTCATTGTAAAGGTTCTGCAGATATTTAATTTTTCCTGTTAACTTTCAGATAGATCGTGTGAAAGACAAAGTCTCTAAAGATTATTTCTTTTTAGGTTTTCTTCTGTTATAATCCCAAGTGGTTATAACCTTCTAAACTCACACAGACACTAAGAAAGCTTATGAATTCAGCTAATTTGTTATTCTATGCCTTAAACATGTGTGAAGGAGCCAACTAACCCACTAGTCTTCACTCTTCTGTTGTTTGCTGTTTCAGAACCAAAGTAAAATCTAATCAAATCTGTCAGGATCTGTGAAATCCCAAGCTCAAGCCACTTCCCATTTCTGGCAAAAAGAGGCGATAATAGTTCCCCAAATCCCTATCAAATGGTTGCAATATAAAAAGTTTAAAAATGCTATCTTGGAAGCTAGGAATAGATAGACATTGGATAAGAACTTGTGCTTGCCTCTCCTCTGTGTATATTTTTGATACCTCCATCATTGTCCTGTGTGTATATGTTGAAATCAAGTTTTGAAAAGTCTCTGAGTTTTACTTTCTTTTTTCCTCCTATATTTTACACAAGGATCCTCTCTGACAGGTCAGTGCACCCAAAGTTATGCCTGAGCTTTTCTGGGTCATCATTGCTACATAGAGCCGTAAGGAAAGCCATAGTCCCCTTCTGGTGCTGCCTCTGCCTGTTTTGGACCACCCTGTGAGCCCATTCAAAACACTGAACTAGCAGAAAACTAACTTGGCAAGAAAAACTGCATCATTTTTATTCAGTTTGTGAACTGAATGAAGTCACAGAACAAGGAGGACTGGGGGATGGAACTGGGAGAAATTAGTGGAGTGTACAACAGTCTCATTTGTTGACACTAAATTTCATCATTTCAGCCATGGTGTTGAGCATGGTCCAAGATGTCTGGAAATGGAGAAAAGCAGTTACTGTTAAATGCAATTACTTTTAAGATTTGTGCTTTGATCTCATCAGGTTTCTTAAGACAAAGAAGGTCATGGCTGGTCAGATGAGACCCCTCTCTTCTGTTTCCTCCTTTCTCTTGAGAAGCCCAAACTAGTACCTGCAGCCTGGGCTGAGCTTCCATTCAGTCAGAGGGGCAATGGATGTGCAATGTGCAACAGTGAGCGTTACTTTTAGATGAGATATCAAGCCAGGGTCTTGACTATTTAAATAGAATGAAGCTATGTCTGGACCAAGACACTCAAACATCTGTTAATCAGACTCAGGAAATGCTGATGAGATGAGAGTTTACAACAGAGGTACTGCTAACAGGTCGCTGTGTAACCAAGAAAGATCTGTATTATTTGTCATCTTCTCTGAACTCTTCTACATCTGGATAGAAGTTGCATGTTTTCATTAGCACAAGTTCACAGATAGTAATGAACTAAAACCTGTCAGTCTTTGTCTGGTCAGTGCAAAACAGTTTGTATGTGCTATTAATTGAATTTCTAGAGGTTTTGTTGCAGAAACTCAAAGCATGGCCTGTATAAAAAAATTATTATTGAGTAATTTGTGCCACCTGTATATTATAGAGGGAATTTGAACTTTCTCTTTGAAAATCCATCACTCTAGTAGCTGGACTATTCATTCTTATGTGTTATTTCTGTCTTAGACACAGAACAAGAAAGGAGGAAAGGAGGAAAGGAGGAAAGGAGGAAAGGAGGAAGGGAAGGGAAAGGAAAGGAAGGGAAGGGAAGGGAAGGGAAGGGAAGGGAAGGGAAGGGAAGGGAAGGGAAGGGAAGGGAGAAAAAAATTAAAAGAAAAAGAGAAACAAAGAGAGAAATAAAGAGAGAGAAAAAGAGAGAGATTGAGGGAGAGAGGAAAAGACAGTTCCAGTATACTTTCTGGTAGAGTTTTCAGTAAAGGACTCAGAATAGCAGAGGAAGCATGTGGAGGATAATTACTTAAGAACAAGCCAAATGCTGCAACAGAGGAAGAAGACTGTGAAATGCTGTGTGTACCTACACACGTCAGGACAACTAAGAAGAAAGGTAGATGACTATTTACTGCTATGATCCTATTTCACTTTAAAAAATTGAAAATGGTGGGGGTTTTGAATCTGAAATACAAATGACACATTTTTTTTGATTCCCTGATGTCCTCCTAGCAAGTGTTTTCCAGTCAATCAGTCACTCAAGTAGTCAAAATCGTTCACCAAATAAAAATCTATTGAGAACAAGTTTTATTTACCATGGTGACCTGGCCAAGAAAGCTCACAAACGGCAATATGTAACATCACTTACAGACATACAATCACTATTGTATATTACTAGAAAACTCCCAAACATATCACCAAGCATAAATCAATTATATAAAATACCACAAACATCAAATAGCCCAATAAAAGAGGGAAGGTCATAACACCACCAGACATATCATGAATAACCGCCACAAACATCAGCCAGTGATTCATCCACAGTGTGAATAAAAAAACAAAAGATATACAAGCAATTCCTGTTAGATCCTTTTGCGTTCTGTTAAAAATGTGTTGCTGTCTTCTGAGGTTGTCTGTTTTACATTACTTCTATTTACATTTCACTAAGGGCACCAATTAGTTTTAAGGTCTATGGTAATTAAAATGGGGGGTTTTGTTTGTTATATAGATGTGCATTTTAGCATGTATGTGTTGCTTAACAATTCATTGCATATATTTCCATGCTTGCTTATAATTAGTAATACTTTGGATTTAGCAATATAGTTCACAATGTTATTATGGTTTGGTCTACTAAAAGAAACTGAACATAGAACATGATGGGAGGCATACTTTGATATCATTGTCATTGCTGTGTGTGTGTGTGTGTGTGTGTCCCCTCCACCCCCGTCCTGGTTTGTGTTCGTAAAATTCAGAAGTCACTAGGGTCTGAAGAACAATACCTCCAGGCAGTCAACATCTTTCAGAATCTGCACCACTATTTGTAATTAGCAACAAAGAACAGATATAAAACTGCCATTAAACGTGGTCTTCAGAGAGCTGAGAGCTTATACATAGAACAGCATATCTGTAATGAATAAATGTGATGATTGCAATTAATCCATTTTTAAATTCCGGATCATGACTTTCTTAGCGTGTATGTCTGTATGTCTTATTCCCAGAAGTCCATGTCCTATGAGGGTCCTATTCCTCAGTACTAGCAACTGGAATATACATTTATATTTTTTCAAGGGCCACAAGAGTTTAACCGTCACAAATTCTGGTTTATTTGATAGTGTTTGACTCATCGTTTTCTGGTTGCATTCAAAGCAGATGTCTCATCTGTATGAATAAAATGTTATGAAATAAATAATACAGAATATGCTAAGTTCCACCTTCTGCTTAGTATTCCCAATTGTTCAACATTAATATAATGTAAATAAGCATTAACTTCAATCAAACTTGACAGAAAATTATGTAGCATGTCTCATCAGATGGGACATCTATGAGCAACTCACAGCTTACACGGTGGTGGTGATGTTGTCCACCACTTACACTCCAATAGTGTTCAGATGGTGAGACCAGCAAGACAAAGCTGTTTGCTAATTTGGCAACAAAAGCATTTTATTGCTGAAATCACGATTTACATTTAAAACTCCTTTCCAGCTAAACTGAATGTAATTGAATGGAAAAAGTGAGTGAAAACATTTAGTTTATTTATATACATCCTCTTCCAGACATGAAGCTTACTCTGAAGTTCAGAATAAATAGATCAACCAGACTCTAACCTAGATCCCCCGGTTTTAAACTGATGATGTTGGCTGAAAATCAGACTGCCATCATTTCAGATTCGTCATTTTTGCATCACTGATAACATATGCACTTTGAAGCAATTTCTTCACATTAAAAAAAAAAAAATCCAGCCCTTCTATGCATGCATTTTTCAGATATAGACCCAGCTAGTATATGCTAACACCAAGCAATTTGTTTTGCAGTGTGTCATATAATTCTCTTTTTTTTACACCCAGTATCTATGATTAAGAAATGTAATACATACTAAGAAAGTCTTAGATAATTTACAAGATGCATTAAAGTGTTTTGCATGAGAATATAGTATGGTGCAGACAGCAGAAGAATTATGTCTTTCATTAAAAGGTTTGCAACTCAGTGTGCTATGATATAAGTATAGCAGTTTTTCTGTCTCAGTGAAGGTTTTTTATTTTAAACACTGCCTTGAAAACTAAGGGATGCATATGCAATAGCACTGCTTTAGCTATGTGTTTTAACGTAATATCACCTCGTAGTAATTACACACTGCCAGTTTACCTGCTGTCCCAGGGTTATGGGTGAACAGCCATGCTGTCATTGTTCTTCATCTCTCTGAATCTTGATGTAAGCAGTAAAATAAGATGGCATTTTTTCATTATTTAACGGTTAAAAAAAAAATCCTAGTTCAAAGCCTATTTGAAGCAGTTCATCAAGAATGATGTACATTAAGGTCAGGATTAAAAGAAAACCTATTACATGGAAGAAATATGATTTTTGCCACAGATCCTTTGTGTGCAAATTAGGATGTGTATTTGCTGCCTGATTTAGAAAGCACCAAAAGACAACTTACAGGGATGTAGAATAGCCTTTGGAGGAGTTCAGCATTTGTGTTTCCTGAGGAATTTAAGCAGGGAAGAGTAATGGTGCACTTCACAAGAAGGCTTGTGTTTGGGGTAAAACCTGGTCATTGCTCAGCATGCTTTGTACAATCTAAAAGAACACTTCAGGTGTACACTAGCAGCTTGGAAGCTTCTCTGGCTTGGAGTGGTCTCCAAATGTGGCACCGTGTGTGTAGGCTGTTCTGCATCCTATTCATCCCTTCACTGTGTTGCTGACAGATAAAAGACAGAGCTCTAAACTGATGCAGCATTTTGATGTTGACTGTAAGAACAGTTCACAAGGCAGAAAAGGTTTCAGCTCTTTGCTTTTCAGGGTCTGTTTCAGAGGCACAACAAACCATGCTTAGAGCCTGACAGATGCCTTTCCTCTCTCCCATCCATATCAAAAATCTGCTGCTGTATTTTCAGGAAAAAAACATCAATTGCACTTCTTTGTAACAACC
The DNA here is from genome assembly GCA_013400615.1 of Syrrhaptes paradoxus. Classification (NCBI taxonomy): domain Eukaryota; kingdom Metazoa; phylum Chordata; class Aves; order Pterocliformes; family Pteroclidae; genus Syrrhaptes; species Syrrhaptes paradoxus. The sequence continues at coordinate 261,250 of VZTO01025088.1, read as the reverse complement.
AGACGTCATAACCAGCATTTTGTTGAGCCTTTACCTCAGCATGTAGATCAGCATCAAAGGCAGTTGTTTCACACCCTCACCGGCTTCATCTAGGTCTAAGCATCTGCAACGCCAGGGGGTAAGTGGGGATATTTTGTTCCCTACCCAATGCACTATTACTATTGTTTAGCTTGTGGTGGTTTAAACATAAAATACATTAGAGCTTCTGGTGCAGAAAAGAATGGTAATACCTATCTAAGAATGTGAATATAAAATAAATGCAGGAGATTGAGTTTCACTTTACAATAATTAATATTAGCTTAATATTAGCTGGTATAATAGCTAATACCAGTTTAGTTAAGTGGTAAAAAAGACCGCAATATCTCACACTCAAGCATAGCTCCTACGTTTTGCTGTTTCTGACTAGTATAGCGTACAGACTTAATAAATCCAAGGTTTTTAAGGGATTTTTTCCAAAAGATATTCTGTTAGTATGTGGGCTTTGGTGAAATTTGTCAAGCTGTATTTAAAAACAAATTGAAGAAGCAGTAATTCTTTTGTTGTTTGGCCAGAGTGTACTTGTACTTTGGTACAGAAGGTTAATAATGTTCTTTTGTGAGTACAAAGCTGCCAACACTGAGGACCTGTATATCCTCCCAAGACCTTGTTTGTAAAGACAAGCAAGCTCAGCGTGGCCTGTCCTGCACTGATACTTCACCTTAATGGAGTTATGTTTCTTCTGCATCCTCCTCCCCACAGACTGTGGCAGGTTGAGTCACAGCCCATAGGACTTGGGCAACAGTGTGTTCCCAGAGCGGAGGAGAAAACCTTAAGGGATGCAGAGATATAACTATCCCCATGCAACACAGTATGCTCAGGTTAATGATAGAAATATGCAAATTCTTGACTACTGTAGTAGTTTTTAACGGTGTGGACATCTGGATGCCTTGTAATCTAACATAGCGCTCAATTCAAAGATACCACACCTCAGGACTCCAATGGTATAGTGCTATATTTGTGTCTTTCTTCCTGCTAACTGAGCTGAATTCCAGGCCCCTGTAGTGAGGTCCATGGCCCTCACTTGCTGCCTAGTTAATAATTTGCTGTGTGAATTACAAACCATCTCCCAAATGCTCTGGGGATCTGAAAAAGTGAGAATGACACTGACTCACCTTTTGAAAATGGGCTGCATTGAGCTTCGAATGAAAACTGTTATTATGGCAATTGGCATGTCCTGGGGACAAGGGAACTCACAACAAGCTGTTGCTACTATTCAAGGAATGGCCCTGTAGAAATTTATTTCTTTTGTATCCAGTTGGCTCAGATGAATGGTAAACCTTCAATCTAGTCAATTCTCCTTCAGTTCAGATGTTTGGAGCAAGTGAGCCACAGCTGATACTTCACCTGATGTAATTCTCCCAAGACCAGGGCTCCAGACCAGGGCTATGTCAGAACTGGACTATCTCTGAAATCACTAATCAAAAATTAGGGATTGAAATTAAGGACAGACAAAGGAAAACTCTCTATGGATCATCCTGGGTTTGTCTCTGCCTCACAATGTCTTAGTGATGCCATGTATCTTGCTCTACAGCAACTTTGTATGGGGTTGAGAACTCACATACTGTGACTCTCAGCACTAAGGATTGTTCATGGCAAAAGTCACTGGCAGATGAATTTTGAATGTATGAAGCCCTACATATTACTAATCACCCCTCCTCTGTCTTGCGAAAATTAACCATCTAAAAAGATCAGTCAAATTTATTGTAAACTTCTGATTTTAATATCAATCTACCTTAAGTCAACAGCTGTAAAATAGAGGTAGTAGTGCCAATTTACCTCAAAGAGATAGTAAGAGGATAAATGCTTCACAGAAAGTAAGTGCTGTATTGATAAGGACCACAGGCATTCACCTGACAAAATGAGGACTTCTGTCTTCAGAACATGCTTTTAGTAGTGCGTGAAAAATAATGCATGGAACTGTATGCTGGCAATAAGGAAAAATCTGATTATGCAAGAGCTTATTTAGTGGTCGCTGCTTATCCTGTATATTAAGTATTACTGCATGCTGGAACTTGGGGAAAATGTTGTGGAACTTGTGGCAAAAATAGCATGCAGCCATGTAACTGAAGGCTTTGGTTAGGTGCATACATGCAAGAGGTTTGATTTAGTTTTGTACAGACTTCCATCATTCTGGTGTTTCTTCACGTTGGCCGTACTTGGCTTTGTAGCCTTATTAATGTTCTTTCAGAATAGTTGTGGTGCATAACTATAGGAATCATTGAACCAAGAGAAAAAGATGCTTTGAGGTGTATAATCTGTTGAATTTTTCAGATTAAATTTATATGTTGATGTTTGGCATCTGAGGCAATGAGTACAGGGTGAAATAAAAACAGTTGTCAAAGCAGATATCTAAATGAGTATGAAAAAAATCTTTGTATATTTTCTCAATATCAGAGTGCCTTGCATATGTGATTGGGAAATTTTTAGTAGGTTTTGTTTGTTTATACTGACACATACAACTTCTAGTGACCTGTCTTCTGTACTCTGACATGACAAAAAATGCAGAAGTGAGATGAGGATGGGAAGAACCCAAAGGATATCTCAGGGTTAGTAGCCTGCATCTTAAAGGCCCAAAACATGACACTTCTGTCTCTTCAGAACATCTGTCCTTTACTTGTATAAAGACTTACACCTTTAAGAGAGGCTGTTTGTCCATAAACAGCCATCTTCTGTAAGAAGATGTATGTGTTCTTGTAACGCAATATAGATATATCCTGAAACACCCACCCTGTGAAAAAAAATTGTAATGAAGTGACACTTCATTTGAAAAAAATGTAATGAAGTGCCACTCAGATTACACCAGAAGGTTAAGATCTTCTGTGTGTACCATCAATGACAGGCTGTCTACATCCTCAGGAAAATATTCCATGCAATTAAAATATGAAATTTTAGAGATTTTCTTTATTATCCAAGTTAATATAAAGTATACATAATACAATGTATGCAGCTATCACTGAAAGTAGAGGCGTGCTGCCTCTGCCTAGTGCCAGCAACACCCGCACAGTTCAATTGATATTGCAAGTGTTTTTTCTCCTTAAAGCTGCAGACCATTATGAAATGTCAGGCTTCCTGCTGGTGCTCTAAGATGCGAACCAGTTGTAGAAACTGGAACAAGTAATATAGCTAGTCTAGCTTACAGCAGCACTCCCAGAAGTGTTTGCTTTTATTTACTAAGCATTAGTCACTAAGTTTACCTAAACCCAGTTTCAGTCATCAGAGAAATGCTGAATCAGAGTTGAAGATCAAGTGAAAAGAGACAGTTTCTCTAAGATTTCCAAGTTAACACGTTAGTTAAATGGAATGTGTCAAATGATATTCTAATTTAAAATAATCTAACCCAAAGTGATTCAAGTTTTTAGTGTTGCATATTCTCATTCAGCTGGTGCAGAGATGTCATTGTCACTGTGTGGCAAGTAGGTGCTCGGTAATAGTTTTGATCTCTACTGCATTGCTATCAAGCTTCTATGCATGAAAAACTCCAGAACAGGTTTTTATTTTGCCTTTGTGTCTATAATTTACATATCAGAGCTGTAAATTATAGAAACATGCAAATTCACAGAATCACACAGAATCACAG